>JAFMSR010001753.1:0-24986 GCA_022818135.1 Saxidomus purpurata
CTGGCGCCAGAGTACTTAACTGCCCTGTAATTTTAACAAAATACCCCAATTTTACCAAAATAATACCATTTCATGAAAAAAAACCCACAAAACATTGTCAAAAAGTCATTTTCAGTCAAACCCCCGTATACACTGTTCTATATTATTCACATGGTGTTGAACGTTTTCGACAGGGGGTCCGGTCTCCGCTCTTTTATTTTCATTCAAACGCGCAACTGAAGATCAATTTATCTACAACACTGGTAAGTTTCACTTTTCAAAACGTTACCGTTTCTACAAAACTCTTCAAGAATATTGAGCTGTATCGCTCTCTCTGTTTTCCTGATGTTTTCTGTCACTGCCGACTTCCGGTTCACCGCAAGTTGAAGTGCTCGATTTGTAACAAGCGATCTGATTGGCTGACGTCATACGTGTGTCTGCAACGTAAACAATTTGAATAGAAATAATATAGAACAGTGTATACGGGGGTTTGACTGAAAATGACTTTTTCACAATGTTTTTTTTTTTTCATGAAATGGTATTATTTTGGTAAAATTGGGGTATTTTGTTAAAATTACAGGGCAGTTTAGTACTAGTATGAATGTTAAACTTTATCAGTTAGGGAGTGAGTTTATCACAAAACAATTAAAAATCATCACATAAGGTCATAAGTTCACTTAAATATTCAATTCAAAGGTTTTGCATTGTGTTTTCATAAAATATTGTTGAGTTTTCTAGTTTGACATTAGTTTCTATCAACTGAGAGCAAAAAGAATATTTTATCTTGACAACCAATTTTGTTTTTTATAAACTGTCTGTTTTCAGTATATGAGTTATCTCCCTTTATGCATGATAAATGACTTTAACTCTTAGGCCTATTACCGCATTTGTTATTTGTCTTATTCTATAGAGTCAGAATGAAATACATTGATTTTATATTTTGTTAAATAATTGTATTATAAAAGTGTAAATTTTTCATTCTGGGTGAGTGAATATACCCATGTTAACAAAAAATATCTATGAAATCTTGTACATATGCACCACCAAATGATGAAAAAGCGTTACAAACGATTTTGAATTTATAGCGCAACTCTTTTATTTCATTGATCTTAGGCTTCCACATCATGATTGAGTTTTAGATATATTATAGGGAAGAAGTTTGTTTTCAAACCTTCACCACAACTGTGAATGAGCAGCTTTAATTTAGAATTTAAGATGAATTCTTTTATAAAGTCCCAAATCTTAGTTACAATCGAATTTTTTGACTTAAAACTACTACTTTCGAAGGTATTGAAAGTAAAAAAACACCCATAGTTACTATCAAAATCTCTGAAACGAAACAATACCCTTTTTAAAGCTACTCGTTGTTAGTTGCCGTTGAAAACAATAAAATTTGCAAAAAATGACATACCCAATGCATAAATATAAAACTAAAGGCTAAAATCAATAACAGAAGTAAAAATCTAGGTAGGAATTTGCAAAAATCGATTAAAAATGCTAGTTTTACGGCACTGCTGCACTAAATTTCAAACGCGTTTGCAACGCTTTATCATTTGGTAGCGTAGCGGTTCTATATAAACATAGGGACATTAAGTAAATTTACAGAAAAGAAACAACAACAAATGTCAACAAAACATGAACGTTCATATGGCTGATTTTATTTTAAAGCTATACACATGCGATCGGGATTAATTCAATAATAGCGCAACGAGTTACACTCCTTACCACTCCTCTTAGGTTAAAGTTTAGTTCAAGCCATTGTCTAGTCATTTAACAGGACGGAAAACATTGCAATACATACGTACTTGAGAAGTACATTGTTGCCTTATTTAAATACGTAGTGATACAAGGCGATGTGTCTTTTCTCGTGTTACTACTTCATATTGTATGACGGGTTAATGGTTAAGACAAAACATTTGAAACCATTGAAAATGTTAATGTTGTTAATGCTTTTCGTTTTACATGGATACATCCATTCAGCGAATCACGAGAAGGCAGAAACTGAATGCAGTGAGTATGGCGGGCTTGCTTCGTATGATTTATTTGGCAAATATGACCGAAAATTAACATTTGACAACAAAATGGAGAACAATTTCACGCTAAAAAATGGAGATTCGGCATGGATAAAGGGATATGCTGAGTTCTCGGTCTTTTTAAGTTGGCATGGATGTTTTATTAAAAATCAGAATCCCAATGCAACTTTACATGAAAAGGAAATTCCGGATAATAATTTACACGTGTGTTCTAATTACTGCTCTGGGAATCATAATTGTAGTACGTTTATTGGGTTGCGAGATGATGTATGTATTTGCATGAAAAAAGATAAATTAGAAGAGATGAACCCATGTCCAGACATACAGTGTAAGATCCAGAGTCAAAACTTGAGATACAGCTCAAACAAAACATTGTCGACAAACGAGGCAATAGATGTGTATAGAATTTACGACCCTAGCACGATTAATTGGGATCAGGCAGTATCAGATATGCAACAATGTGTTTATGCAAAGATAAAGCTAGGGAATGGACCTTCTATGAAAGTGGCGTATTACAAAACAAAGTCTTGTTTCACAATGTCTAAATTTCAGATGTATGGCTTCGTCTGTGTTAAGAGTCCAAACCGTACCTTGAATGCCGGTTGTAATGAAAAGAATGTAACATCATCAGTTTGTTTTGCACAATATATGTCTTCTTGGCTGGAGGCTAGAGACCGATGTTGTGATTTTAATGGACATATGATAGGTATTATAAAAATGGAAGAAAGGCAACACGCAAACATCAATATGAAATATTGGACGGGGATTTTCCGTAGCTTTAAGATTCATGACAGCCAAGATGGTAATGACTTCGCTTGTTTGGCAGCTACAAGAATCAACAATACACTAGTCCTAGATCCTGATGATTGCTCTCGTGACAAACGATTTCTTTGCAGAAATAATATGACTCAAGTAAATGTTACAACATCATCATATCATGTCAAGTCGACAGAAACAAAAACCATACCTCAGAGCACAGTGACATCAGAAGTTAACAAACAGGAAAATAACGAAACAAGTGAAGGCGTATCGGGTATATATATTTATATAGGAATAGGGGCTGCGATATTTTTTGTAGCAATTTTGATAATAGTTTTAGTGTTTAAAGTAAGAAAACACAAAGTTAAAACACAACATCGGACAGGACCAAAGGAAAGCGAACACAGCGTTGTTTACGCAGAACCTTACAACGACATAAAACCTGATACCAACACAGATAGAATTTATGTTTCGGATCAAAATTACGAGTATGCTGATCAGTGTGGTCGGACAGATTTAAAGAAATCCACAACGGGGTCTGAATATGATAGAGTGCATTTGAAAATACAAAATGATAGTTGTAATATTGAAAGTATGGACGGGAACGTTTATGATCATACAGAACGTGTCAGTGATCCTGATCAATACAACATTCTCGGAAACCTCAGTCAAACACGACAACAAAATGAGAGTGACGGAACATATAGTAAGCTAGGGATAGGAGACAGTAACTATGGTACTCTGTTTCAATACAAAACGAAGGCTTCAACCTCTACCACTAAAGACCAAGTCAGTGAAATAGACAACGATACATATGCACATACATTGCAATTTAAATAGACGACAACCTTGAAGTCTTTATGGCAAAATGAAGTCAACATAGCCTAGTGAATATATATAATTAATGAAGTAGACTGGGACGAATATATATTTACATTACATATATTTGTAACAATTCAAAGGCATTAACTCGACGAGAAATCGATGATGGATCAAGATCATACTAGTAGTATAAGCAACACCGTCTGAAACATAAGATTCCTATGAAATTTCATTAATGTCTTACCCGGAAGTGAGAAGAATGTGAAAAGCTAAAACATAAAAGAGGAAGGCTCATAATGGCCAAAGGAGCTAACAGTAGGCAACTAGGCTTCGTGCTGATCACTTCTGTGAACTATAATCTTATCCGGCAAAGGATTTTAGAGATGAAATTCACACAAGAATTATTGTCTATCGTACATGTTAAAATTTAAAGAGCAACCTCTTACTAACATCATTGCACCGGAATAAGATGATTATCGCTTCCTAATTGGATGTTAGGAAATATACTTATGATTCATTATAAATTTAAACATTTTATAAAACAATACCTACTACATCTTTTCAATGCATTATTATTTCTCAAGGATTGGCCGCAAGGTTTTGCTTTACTAATGTATATTACATACACGGTAGGATGTTCATACTTCGTGCAATTAGTGTTTCCTTCCGGTGTCGTTATTTAATTTCGTTTATATGGTTTCATTATTCAGGAGAACCAATTAAATACGGTAAAACATTCTAACATGTATTTCATGGAATACAAGCAGACAATTTAAACGTACTCTTTAATTTGATCGTTAGGTCTTTTAAAGATACTTATCGAGTTGGTATATCATAGACTCGACCTCTTATTTCCAAAGTTAGACATTACTGACCGTTTACAAATTAATAAACAAATACACTATTATCCTTTCGGTTTCAGGTAAGCCTCAATAATCTAGTTAAACATGTATTTTTAAGAAAATAAGGATTATTAAATTGATCTTTTAGCTGTGACTAATGTTGTTATCTGTTTTCCATTCTTTCATTAGTCTATATTAATATGTTTGTTGTGATTGTATGTTTTATGAATAAAATTATATACTGTATTGTTACACTGAATTAACCCAAAACCTCGGCGTAACCGTTGCAGCTTACTACTTTTTGTATAGTATGGGTAAATAAATGTTGGATGTATAATGAATGATTCTCACAAGATTCAGTCCCTTTGATGAGCTTATGTTATAAGTTCAGTAAAAATGCAATAAACATACTTCGAATGCCTTCGTTGGGGTACTGTTTTCGTTTCCTTTTACATAAATATATATTTTTCATAATGCCTTACATACTAACAATTAATTCTTCCGCCGTGGCGTAGTGGTATTGAGTTCGCCTCAGGATCGAAAGGTTCCGGGTTCGAACCCTACCATAATGAATCACTTAATCAAAGATGAGATTTCTTTCGCCAAAATCTTCAAAGATTGGTATCTTTCTCACTATGTATATTTATATACAGAACCGTTAATTTTAAACGTTTGGTCTTTTGATTAATTTGAACTTCGTAGCATAACTGGACATCGGCTGCTAAGAGTCTTAAGATATACTTTTACTGACAGGAACATATTTTAACAACTGAGCAATCCCTCTAAATAAGTCTTTACTTGATAAAAAAGTGTAACTATACATATTTCTAAAACAAAAACGACAAATAATTTTCTGCAGTGTGGATAAGATCCGCTACTTATAAATTTTATTTGTATTCGTTACAAATAACATCTTTCGCTTGATTAATAGGCTTTTGTTTTTTTAATGTCTCTATGATTAAGGAAGTGAAATTGTTTCCCAACTCGCGATGCCTTTAGATTTCTTCGGATTATCTTTTTATTTTAAGTCTGGAGAAAATTAGTATTCGTACAGAAATTGAATTTAAGCTTGCATTGTAACTTAATAAACACAAGACAGACATCTTGGACATATATCTTTATTTATTGCAAAAGGAACTTGTAGAAGGCACTTGACGTGTCCCAACGCATGAGAGACATTAACAGCATATCTTATACATTTTGTACTTAGTTTATTCAGCTATATAATGTTGTACATTTATGATCACAGTTTGAATCATATTACTAGAAATTAGAAGAGACCCTGTGTACAGTAATACATGATACTTTGCGTATGATATAATTCATTTCATTTGAGACATTTGTATGTCTTTATAAAAGTGATATTAAACAAACGACAGTCTTTGTCAACTATACGTAATTATGCTTCTGCTGTAATATGCGAAATGTTTTTCATTTCTCAAATACACCCGACATACTTCTACAGGTCTGCCTGTCACGTTGAAAGTCTTCACATAAACATCAATATTGACATAAATGTACTTCTCATGTACATTTTGTTTTCCGTTCCTTGATATTAAAGTCCTGGGTTTACAATAATTCAGAGAGGTAAGTGGAGCATATTCGTTCGCAGTTGGACTTAAAACGAAAAAGCACGAATAACTGTGTCGTCCTAATAGCACAAATTATTTACTTCCTTTAAATATATCTGCGTCATGATTCGTTAACATTTTAGACATAAACTGATTAGATTATATGATTGCTACCATGCCATGTCATCTGTTTGCGTGTGACAGACGGAACATGTAGTCTCTAGGGAGGCACTGACAAATAGTCTTTTACAACATATGAAGCCTTTCATGTGTTTACATGGACAATTATTCTACATCCTGCGACATCTTGACTGTCAATGGCAACTATTTAAGATATATAACGAGGAGGTAACCAGAAAACAGGCTATTGAGTCTGATAAAATAGGGTTATTAGTATAGTAATGTGATCCAGCATGCCGGATTTGCTCGATTCGTGCTTCGGATCATACGAGTGCGTAGCACCAGTTTGATCCGACCTCGACGAGAGCCAATCCGGCTTATGGATCACATTACTATACTAATAACCCTTTTATTATATACCATTTGACACTTGTCTGTGCGATAAACTAAATTAAAGTGTCATGCTAAGCATAAAATTGAAGAATAAACCTTTTAAGCGCGAAATAAACAAACATTAGATATTATATAAACAAATAGTAGCGACCCAGTCAAAAGCGACGTTATTAACATTATTAACGTTAGGGCCAATTGAATGCACTCTTACAAATTATGCCGCGCTATTTGTATTGCACGTACATACAATACGGATTTTTTTTCTGTCAGGCTGTATTTGATGTTGAATATAGGCTGTATTTTTGGCAGAATATTTATAGGTATATAATAAAAGTGTGTAAAATACACAATTCTACACAAAAGTCATTAGTTCTATAAAATACAAGTTTAGTTAAATATTTCTTCCTGCATAGATAGCTAGAAATGTAGAATGATCGGTCATGCCTTTCTGTTAGTCTGTTTCGTCGTCTTGCTGTCAGTCAGATATTGCCGTGCTATTACTTCTGCGAATTGTTTGAATTTCAGCCGTTTGTAAGAATGTTAGCTGCAAACTTAAAGTCACAGAGTGAAATTGTCGATGATATCTGTATGATATAAAGTAAATGTTCACTCTACTATTTATTACACGAACGCGTTTTTTTGTGTAGTCGTTTTCAAAATCTAACACTTTTGTTTATCTGTTTGATGTACAATTGCCTTGGATTTTTTTATAATATAAAATTAAACCTCTTTTCATTATATTTCCATTTATACACGGCACTAAACTTTCGGCTCAGAAATTGATGTACATAGACATTTGATGAAATTGTAACACGACCTTTCTGTAAAGCAAACTAAATAAGGCATGATTCCAGTGTTACCACGTTTGTTATCTATTTTCGCCAATTTGAAAATGTTTCACAAAGCACTTACATTACGGCTAATGACAAAAAGGCAACGTAATTATTTTATCTAATACATGTAATTAAGATTCTATTCGAATTTGATAAACATTTTCCTGGTTTGCAATTTGTGCACTTATTACAAAAGTAACGCTAACACATTGGGCATGCTATAAGCAATGCAGGATGACGTTTATTATTGATATTATAGCATATAAGATAAGGTTATAAAGTGAACAGACAGGTTGTTTAATTACCAATGGGAACTGGATGTTTGTCTCTAATTAAACATAAGGACCACAGCCTCCCAACCCCCCAAAGACAAACACGCACACACACAACACACCAACACACCACAAAAAGAAGCCCAAAACCCCACCCAAACGAAGACTTATTGTACTTATACGTAAATCTTTCATTATAAGCTTGTCTAATGAACCACAAAAATATATACTGTAATTGATTTTGTTTACCAAAATGATTGTGCTATATTTTCAATTCTGAAAACATTTTCCACTCAAGTATGATTATAGAGATTTCTGAGAAACTACAGCAAAAGCCAACATGTCTGACTAAGACACTTCATGTGCAAGAAAGTGAACGTAGCAATATAACAAGACGGATGACTAAGCCCAAACTGATATGACAGATATTCCTGTTGAACATCATATGAAGCATACATATCACAAGTAACTTGTTTTGCGTGAGACTGCTTAACATAAAGAAAAATGAAACACACGAATTCTTAACATGACTTGAAATATTTCAAAGCATGTTTATCGTTATTGTAAACTGCACCAACCTTTTATCACATGTTGTAACATATCATTTGATCTCTTAAACTAAATAAGAAATATTTCTAAAACTATGCATTAAATATACTAATTCATTTGAAGATGAAATGAACTGAAATTATTATGTATGGAACTAAGCATCAGCTAACGAAGATTAACATATCTAGTGTAAATTTTGGTGGGTGTGATGTAAAGTGTGTTGGGCATGTGAGAGATCTTGGGGATACACATGGAAAGTATTTTAGAATTTGACATGCACATTAAAAAGAAATGTCAGATTGCACATGTACAGCTTAGAAATCTGAAATGAATTTGCAAACATTTCTCACAACAATCAACAGAGATCTTGGAGCATGGACTTATTTATTTACACACTGACTTTTGGGGTGGACTTTTTGCAAATATCCCTGCCCATCAGATTGCCAGGCTTTGAAAAGTTCAAAACCAAGCAACCCGGCCGCGACCTAGTATTGGAATTCTTAAGTGTCTTCACCGGCTTGCCAATAAAGGCAAGAATAATTGTTCAAAATACTTGCTCTTATGTTTCGAATTGTGCAGGGAACATTTTCATCCTATTTAAGGGGTTTGTTCAAGTGTGTTAAGAGAAAATACAAATTAGGATCATCTGATTAGACACATTTAATTGTTCCTATAAACAGAACAAAGATTGGTGACAGATCAAAAGCTATGGTTGGTCCAAAATGATGGAATGCTCTCCCAGAAGACCTTAAACGTATCACAAATGAAAATAATTTTAGAAGAAAAGTGAAAACACATGTTTTTACAAAGTTTTATAATTTAAGACTTGACTGTGATATTTTGGTGTATATAGGACTTTGTACATAACTATTATTATTGCATCTTTTTACAAAATATACAAATACAAGTAACATATACATAGATCAATGAAAAGTGCAATTGCATTGCGCTTCAAGTTTTTACAACATTAGTAACAGTCCTCTCCAAAAAGTCAATTTAATATAAATAATTTTCCGAGTCGGTATACATGTGTTTGAATTTTCGCAATATAAGTAAGATATTTTGTTTTGTAAAAGGAAAGAAAACTTCGTTGAAGCTGGCGTCATTCACAAATTCTTTGAAACAATTGATATTATTTTTGTCAACTACTATGTGAGATACCGAAATGTTAATAAACCTGAGTTATGGTATCAATATTCTAGAACGCATTTCATGCTTGGTGATTGACCAATCATGCGTCACTATTTGGAGGTTCGATAAATGATATAAAGTTATTCCTGAACATCATTAATTACAACACCCACCAACAAACAGACTTGTACGCAAAAACACATATTTAATGTAGATACAAATAACTAAACCATAAAATATGAAGAGGATTTTAGAATAGAGAATTATGGATTCATCAACCAGGCGAGTGTAATGACTGAATGTAAAGGGGTCAACCACCAAACATGTGTAGTGTTTAAAAATACTGGTATTGTAACCTGTCTTATTTTTATCACTGTTGTGATAGCCTGATGTCCGTTGTCTGTGTTCTCAATCTTGCTGGCACTTTAGAGGTCACACTTGACATCTAATCCTCATGAAATTTGGCCAGATCGTAAACATGCTAGAGATCACAGTTATTACCCACTTAAAGTGAAAATTGGCCAGCATGTTTGTTTAACGATTTAATGATTTCTAGGCCAAGTTTTAATCAGGGTCATCTGAGGTCAAACCTGGGCCCCGGGGTCAAATCAAAGAAAAGCCTTATCAACACTATAGAGGTCACATTTATTAACCAATCATCATGAAATTGATCACAAAGTCTGTCTTCATGTGAATACTGAAGAGGCTAAGCCAATCATCATGTAAGTAGGTCAGAATGTTTGTATCTCCGCTCTCTTTTGGGTCATATCGGTTCAAAAACTAGGTCGTAAAATCAGGTGATCGAAATATGGTCTCTTTGGTCAACTAGTATCATTCTAGCGGATTGTTGTCCTTAAAGGGTTGCAATGAGAGATTTGTCAGAAGTCAGCATTGTACTGCTTTTGCGTTCCATAATGTCTTTGGCATATATTATGAATAAACATTAGAAATGATCAGTCTCTGAAAGTTGGAGAGATCAATTACTAAACTGATCTTTTTATTGATATTTCTAATACTCTCTAGAGCCGTGTGGCGCTTTACAGTTCCACGAGGATACCTGTTTGATCTGGTATTCTTATGTACATTAAATATGTATACCATTATTTTCCCTGCGTAAAATGTTAAAATCTATACTGATACACATAAATACTGCTTGCAAAACTATTGAAAACTATCAGTGAAAGTGAAAAATAAAATTGATCATTGCTAAAATTTGTTAATATAAAATAATTTTTGGCTTACAGGAAACGTAATTTTCTCTCCCTGATGTGGAGGAAATAAAGATATCTATCTATCTACATTTTGCACCATTTAAAGAAAACATAACTTTCTTCTCTTATATTACTCACACAGAAAATATTTCATATTTTCATATTAAAACTGATTAATTAATGACAATGATGTAGCTGGACATAAAGATATGCATATAGCAAAAAAACAAAAAAGAAACATAAAAAAACAACAACATATGGTGACATACAGACGGAAAACATTTGATAAAACGAAATATACCTAGGGATCTGTCCGTATATATTTTCACATCTCCTTTAGTACGTCTGTAACAGTTCGCACATAGAGCAGTATAACAGCTGATGTTTGTCTAGATTAATGACATGTTACAGGTATCATACTAAGGCATGTTGAGGGAAAATTATATTGTTATTGGAGATTGTCACGATGAGGTGTTTTCGTACTTTGACACAAAAAGTGATAACTCAGGTCAGATTGAAGTTCAATGTACATGTATCACACTCAAATCTTGTAATATAACAGTATTGAATTATCAGAGCTTAGTTAGTGATACTCTGTTATTAGTTTATAAGACCTATACAGACATTGTATCGGATATATGATTTTACGGTGTATATTATTTTACATTTGGAAATATTATTTAGATCTGTATTTTCAAGACATTACAGGGAAATGACGTCAACGACATTACGTCTTAGTCCATGTTACGATCCCTCAGCGCCTTATCTTCTTAGAAGGGTCAGGTAAGAATTAAAGTGAAATTTTCCTACAAACTTGTTATTCTAACACGCTTTTATTCCTTTTTTTGGCAAACTTTTAAACATGTCCTCGAAAGTTAAAGTTTCAATCCAGTATCTAGAAATTGATACTTGAAAGCAGAACCCGCATAACATTTACAAACCAGAAGATAAAGAGATTGGTTTTGACGCGCTAACCATGTTTTATGTCGACCAAAGAAAACGTTGACAGATGTTTTGGAGTCACACATTATTATTTGTAGCAATACTACTTTGTATTCAAAACAAAAATCACACCCACCGCCTACAATGAGTAACATAATTTGGACTAGTTTTTGAATAGTTTATTTATTAAAATATGAACATAGCCACTACCTTTAAGTATTTGAAATATCACTTGTTTGTTGGTTGTTGGATTGTCGTGGTACCTTTATGAAAATGAAAGATTACCAGCAATGGTCTCAGCGCAGGATGAACAACCAATTATTACATTTATTGTATACACTGTATTTAGCATTTCTTCTAGTTTCAACAATTAAGTCACTTCGAAAAGAAATTGTATCGTGATCGTAAAGCTGCGGTCATAAGTACCTACTTATACTGCTACTTA
The DNA here is from genome assembly GCA_022818135.1 of Saxidomus purpurata. Classification (NCBI taxonomy): domain Eukaryota; kingdom Metazoa; phylum Mollusca; class Bivalvia; order Venerida; family Veneridae; genus Saxidomus; species Saxidomus purpurata. Next base: position 11,903 of record JAFMSR010001753.1, read on the forward strand.
TCGTATAAAGGGAAAACAGTCAATGTTCAAAAGGTGTATTCAAATGTAAAATGAAACAAAAACGCTTCAATCCCTCGACTGTAAATAGAGAAAGCGGCCTGCATTCGAAAAATTTAATGTTCTTGTTTTTCTATCTAATAACATCCATGTAAGTAGATATATGGTCATAAAGTTTCCAGACAGGATATCAAAATACCCGCGGGAACTAACTGTTAGTCTCTGATTACAGCTTTGTTTTTGTACTGTGCTACAAGAAGCTTTGTGAAGCGATGGTGTAATGAATCATGAAGTGGTGTAATTAATGATTTTAACAATGCATCAATACACTTTGATGAAACTTGCAATATGGATAACAATTTTTTCTCTCTCAAGATAATTATATAGTCCTCACGAGATACAGATTTATGGAAAATGCGATTCGATGATTAATTGTCTATCGTACGCCAATTAAAACTAGTCACTATCAAATGGCATTGTTTTGTTACAAAGTTTCAAATTGAAACACAATAAGGTAAGTCGTAAAGGAAATGTTGAAGACAATGCTGTGAAATTTGCAAAGAAGTGCTCAAGACAGAAAAAAATCTCTAATTTTGACAGACTTTTGTCATTTGTGCCCCTAACATATCATCAACAAACTAGAAACAATGTAATAATGCCCAAGACGGTCTGTTCCAGTTGTTTTTATTTATTCGAGTTTTCATAGACATTTACGTACTATAGAAAATGTTTTCAGTCTCCAGATCTCAGTCCGACTCAAATTGAATCTGTTTCACTCATCATTTTCAATTAGGGAATTCGAGTAAGACAGAAAAAAATGTTTATCCTTCTTGCTGTTGATTCAAATTGCATCTAGAATCATTATGCTAAAATGACGAAAGGAGCGGATAGTTCCACAAACACAGTAGCCATTTGACAGAGCTAGTTTTTGTTCAAAACGTGAACGGTGTTCACATGTATTATGAACATGTATTGCAAATAATGGGTACATACTACATCGTATGATCGGCTTTTGTCAGTAAAACACTGAATATACTATTTTGAGAAACTGCCTTGTTATTTTTAAGACTAATTGGCCGTGTATTGATTAGTATCACTATCTTAGAAAAATCAATCACCTGTGAGTATTCGCGTCATGCAATTCCTTAATAAATAAAGCACTTGGCATGCATGCAGTCACGTATATTTTTCTGTCATGAATGTCATAGAATGCTATTTTCTTGAAAAAACGTCTTTCGATTATACTTTAATCTTACTACTTTAAATACGTGTCACACAAAGACGTCCAATCATTTTAGATATAGTTCATGGGCATGCAATTACTACATATATCTCTACCCATAATATATACGTACATTTTGCAAGATAATTACTCGACTGTCCAATATAACATATTTTCATAGACATGTCTTGAATATTTCTAGTTTACCTACCTTTTGCCATTTTATGCTTCAACTTATTAGTAGATAAGGCTATATAACTTGTACTTTCTGTCCTGGTTTTTCTTATAAAGTGTTAATTACAGAGTACTATCTCAGAGTTTGCCGTTTGTCTTGCTGTTTTTAATTTCTGCTGAGTCTTAACAAAGTTAAATTTTAGTACAATTTTAGTGTGAATTGACATTCATGATTATTAGTTCCGACCACGGTTGACAAATGAATTCATGTTTCAACTCCCGCTATAGCCAAACCCGAAATGTTTCAGTAAGAGCTCATACTTGAAATCACATCGTTCATATGCATTTTTTTTAAACAGCTTTATCTCATCTTTGAAAATGCTGCAAGATAACACAGACAGATAAAATGGTCATTACTTTCGGAGAACATTGTCTATTGTGCCATTTGTGTTCGTCATTTCGCTTTAGAGAGTACATGTGATTTTTTTTCCTATTGTATGTATTGTGACTGGATATAATTCTTCTCTATAGAGTTGTACCACTTAGTCTTAAGTACTTTTATTACGTTGCCGAAAGAATTTTACGCTTTAAATGATAAGTGATCCGTATATTCTATGTGAGATTGAATGTTTGCTTGAAATTATACCTAAGTGAAAAATAATAACCAATTACTATTGGATATTGTAGCTCGTTCTTTCTACATCCTTGATATGAGGAAAAAGGTCAGTCTTTTGCAATGTAGTATAAGGAAATACACGTGAAATTACCCCACCCACTTTTAAATGCATGTGCATTCAAATTTTGTTCTCTTTTCACTGCTTTAATAATGATTTTGATAAGCCATGAGTCATATTTTATTTCTTGTCACATAAGCGTATCAAATTGGTAAAAAAAATGAACTGCTGTTAAAAAAATACCTCTCAAAACCGAAAAATTGATCACACTTACGGGTAAAATTGTCATTTTTTTCATAAATTTCCCTAAATTCATGAAAAAAAACATCCTAAAATTGTATATTTAGTGTGCATTTACACATTTCTATGTTTTAAACCAAAACACAGTCTTTAAAAAATAATTTGGACCAACAGTACTACAAAAACTGGACATTTTAGTTTTGGCGGCCATCTTGGATTTTTCGGAACGCCACCATTTATGCCAATTTATGCCGGCAGTTTCATAAACTGCAATCTATTACGAACATTTTGATATATGACTCAGCTTGTTATACTGGGGGGTCCAGGTTCCCATTTTTTAAAGCCAGAAAGTCACCCTACTATTAGTTCCGACCACGGTTGACAAATGAATTCATGTTTCAACTCCCGCTATAGCCAAACCCGAAATGTTTCAGTAAGAGCTCATACTTGAAATCACATCGCTCATATGCATTTTTATTAAACAGCTGTATCTCATCTTTGAAAATGCTGCAAGATAACACAGACAGATAAAATGGTCCTTACTTTCGGAGAACATTGTCTATTGTGCCATTTGTGTTCGTCATTTCGCTTTAGAGAGTACATGTGATTTTTTTTCCTATTGTATGTATTGTGACTGGATATAATTCTTCTCTATAGAGTTGTACCACTTAGTCTTAAGTACTTTTATTACGTTGCCGAAAGAATTTTAAGCTTTAAATGATAAGTGATCCGTATATTCTATGTGAGATTGAATGTTTGCTTGAAATTATATCTAAGTGAAGAATAATAACCAATTACTATTGGATATTGTAGCTCGTTCTTTCTACATCCTTGATATGAGGAAAAAGGTCAGTCTTTTGCAATGTAGTATAAGTGAAGCCTCAGTCCCATCTCAGAATAATCATTCTTTTTCAAGGTACAATGTAGGAAGACAGATAGAGAATAACAAATTTTGTTGGTTTCAGTGTAATGTTACGTTGTTATATTACCGAGTTGGCACCAAAGATGACATAACTTTTTTTTGTGTTCACGAGTTTTTTAGTTTGTTTCAATAAAATGTCGAAAATCGCGTGAACATAGTACACGTGACGTCATTTTAATGACGCCATCTGCGTTTGGTTGCTAGCATTCATTACGCTCAGTATACTTTTTGACGTTAATACAGGTGAAAGATAATTTAGTAATTTCACCGAGAGAACAATGACTTTATAGGGTACAACCCACCGTATATTTTGATAATTAAAACTATTGAAAAACACAAATTAATTTACTCTATTATTTCAGTTTTATAATTTTCAAAAGATAATTTTCTTTTTCATAAATAAGATTAAAATGATGTTTTTGTTTAAATGAAAACAAAGATTCATACTTAAGCTGGCACTACATTTGCTTACGTCTGTAGTTCAAAATAATTTTTTATTATGTTAAAGGTACACAACAGGGTTTAATGAATAACAAATAATGACGTTTGTTTTCATCTGATAAAGAGATTCATATGTCAACATTGATACGAACATACATTCAGCAATAAAATAGAAACATTAAATAAACCAGACAATGTAAATATATCGTCTACAGTAGTTAATACCGTTATGCATTTCAGAGATAACAACGCTTAAACATGTAGGTCCGTATACAAACAATAAGAATTATATACTCAAAAGAAACTTAGCATTCCTGTGTGCACATAACCAGGGAATGAAATAAAAGCAACACCTGATACACAGTACAGAGGATGATTGTTGGTTTTTGTGTAATATCACATTATAATTTCAGCGAGTGGACAGGCACGAGTGTAAATGACTACTTTTGGTGTTCACGAGTTAAATTATCGTGATATTATAGCGATACCAACAATTTTTCTGTTTATTTTATGTCTCAAACTCTACTTTTGTTGAGTTTATTTCAATAAAATGTCGAAAATCGTGGGAAACGTAAATAGAAAGCATAGGAAACATGAAGTCATTTTAACGACGTCATTGTCATATGGTTATCGGCATTCATTACGCTCGGTATACTTTTTGAAGTTAATCCGGGTAACAGATTTTAATAATTTTCTCTGTTTGGACAGTGAGTTTATCGGGATATAATACCCTGTTACATTTCGATAAACCACCGAAAACATAACATAAATGGATGTAAAAAGCTCCTTTTGCAATTGTCTAGGTTTTAAAGTGCTGTAGCCTGGTATTGTTATCATTTCCGGCTTCTCTTGAGAGGCTGTATGCACTGTTTAAATCACCTTATATTCTCTAGGTGATATCTTTTTCATTTTTGCATTTGAGTCAATACAATACATACATCATCATCTTTTTCTAAAACTGCTAATTCACAGCTAAACGATATTTTACAAGTTGTTTGAGGAGAACATGCTTACGAGTATATAACAATAACATCACAAAATATGATAGTGTAGAACATTGTTCATGTATCTAAATCCAATGTCCAACATATATTTTCTAAATGAATAAGTAGTAAAACAAATCGCTGATCTGCATGCAATGACTGCTTTAAAGGTTGTCCCGAAGTAGTCTTTATTATTTTGGTAGTTATTGAATAGTTTGTCTTTGTCATATACCGGTGCATATAAAGTAATTGTTGAGAATAATTTAAGCAGAAAGTCATGCATTATATAATTTCTGATACAAACATCGACACAGGACGAAACAGTTACATTATTTCGAATTCATCCTTTGATTAACTATTTACAACTTAAGAATTGACATAAATCTAATGGCAATTACGTAAATACCTTGGGAGACATACTGCGACAGTTGACATTAACAAGACAAAAATGTCTTGCTTCTAATCCAGAATTTTGCCATCTGTGTCCTCGTGACAAAAGGGCAAAACCAATAACGAACATCAACCTAGAAACTAGAAGGGAATTCAACCTTTGTAACGACTATTGAGCAGTCATGAAGAGTCTTATATTGAAAGCTTTCCAAACTTTCACATGTTTTAAAGCAGATAATAGTTCTCTATTGATGTATGCTTAATATCATCTTCTTTCATTGACAAGTGAAGTAAAGGGGTTGCTCTTAATTGTGATATGTCTAACTACTGTAAGGACCAATATTATATACCAAAAGTATTTGCAATGGATGAAAGATTATTTTAAAATATTCTTTGTTATTCCACTTAATATCTTACATATTGGAAAATACTTTGATAATACAGTTTGATAATACAGTTACAATCAAGCATTTAGTCATGGTGGAAGAGTTGATTAAAACATCTTTGATACAGGGAATGGCATCTGTGTCGACAAGTCTTAGTCCAACTTCAGTAGAATCAGTTTCACCATACCTCCTCCGGACATTCAGGTAAAGAACATTTTTTCTTGTTAACATGCTGATATATAAACAAGTACAGAAATGACCCCCCACAATTATCAACGGGAAGCCAGCCCACCCCCCCCCCCCCCCCCCCCCCCCCCCCCCCCCCCCCCCCCCCCCCCCCCCCCCCCCCCCCCCCCCCCCCCCCCCCCCCCCCCCCCCCCCCCCCCCCCCCCCCCCCCCCCCCCCCCAAAGCAAGCACCCAGGGCAAGACGAACATAAGGAAAATGGGGCCCCCCATTTAACGGCCCAGGGCAAAACCCCCCCCGGGCCCCCCCCCCCCTTATTGCACCCCCCCTAACTCCCCCCCCCAAACCCCCCCCCCCCCCCCCCCCCCCCCCCCCCCCCCCCCCCCCCCCCCTTACCCCCACCATGTTCCAAAGTCACCGTTCCTAAAACATTCCTTTGAATTATATCAGAATGAGGGCAATGATTGCTTGTTAAATTATTGTGTAATTATTGTTTATAAATTACTGTGGCTTTCAATAAAGAGTCAGTAGCATATATACAGCCATAAAGTTGCACTTACTATTATCAGTAAAATACGGACTGCACTTATTATTTTACAGACACTTATATGCTACTTTGTATGATGTAATGTTTGAGACAGTCATTAAAGTCCCAGGTCCATAATTACAAGGAACTCTTATTTTACAAAGAAAAATGTCTTATCGGCGTAAAAGACCTTATTTGCACGAAAAACATTCCTTACTCAACTTTTTAAAATAATGTACATTTTCGAAATATAGAGCAATATTTTTTCAATGATATTGCAAAAAAAATAAGAAAGGCTTTCTGGCTACTATTTTGGTGAAGAAACCATTTGAATACAAAACAAATGAATATATCAACATTGTTTTATAGTGAATAGAACATGAATATATCATTATTCTATCAATATATTTATTTCACAATATCAGTAAATTCAAAGAGGTCTTGGGCCTTTAACACGTGAAAACTAAATTATTTGATTTATTTATAAAAAACACTATCAATACTCATGTATTTTCTTATAATGCTTTTGTAAATTCATATTAGGTTAATGGCATATCCTTATATTTAAAGCTTATTTAATATATAAGAGTTGACTGTTTCTATTTGATGCTTTATCGTAAGGACAAATTTAACTAGTAACGAATATGTTGAAGATTGTTTGTCATAAATTCCTAACTCGGTACATGAAGTCAATTTTGTTGTCTAATCTCCCGTTGGGTGAATGTATAGAAGCTGACATAAGTATCTTTTGTAGACGAAAATTGAAGACTGAGAGAGAGAGAGAGAGAGAGAGAGAGAGAGAGAGAGAGAGAGAGAGAGAGAGAGAGAGAGAGAGAGAGAGAGAGAGAGAGAGAGAGGGGAGAGAGAGAGAGAGAGAGAGGCACACACAAGCAGTGAAGTCATATGTGAACTACTCGGTTGCTTTTATGCCTCAAGTGACAATTTATTAAGAGTTTTTTGCGATACGTATAATCCCAAATGATCTCACAAAGTGGGTAAATAAGAAAAAAATATTATTACAAACCTGAAAACATTCTGTCAAAAATAAAGCCTTTATCAAACCATATAATACGGACTGACCGAAAAAATACCTATTGCATGTGCGTGCAATCCGCACTGTGCCATTATTTGCAAGAGTGTATTCAATTGGCCCGGAATTTCTTCAATTTAATGCTTGCAATGTCATTTAATTCCGTTTATTCGCACAAACAAGTGTCAACAGGTATACAACTCTTTATTAGTAAAGTAATGTGATGTAGCCGTATTGGCTCTGGTATCGCGTATTCTGTTACGCACTCGTATGATCCTACGCACGACGTTACCATGTAACAGTTTCTACTACCGATCTACTGCTAGCAATTTGTAACGTAAAGTGCAAATGGAAATGTATACATATATCCCTCGTTTGGCATCCTAATGGCAGATATAGGATACTTAGACAAAGTGAACTGGAAACGATTGAGTAAAAACATAAAAAAGATATAAACTGCACTATACAACTTAGTGTATGTAATTAAGAACCAGTGAACAAACAGTAATGCATTTCAAACTAAAACAAAGTCGAAATTCAATGAATTTTCCCGTGATAAAGATATTTAAACGTCAGATGTATTCATTGTCGGTCTGGAATTCTCATTTTAAAGAGGAAAGTGATGATAATACAAATAATAATAAAATAAAGGAAGTAATCTCTTAACACATTCAAACACAGTACGTATCAGCGGCCTGGAGGGAGGCAGCAAATAAGGTAAACTATTACCGTGTAATAACATAGGGATACTTATGCCAATAAGAACAGTAAAGGACACACCATAACAATGCCGACACAACTATAATATTTTGGACATACGTATTAAATACATAAAGGCAACGCTTACACCAAGCGCATCTGTAAAGTATATAACATACAGAACAATGTCGACGCACACGTACTGCATAAGGACGTAGGAATCAATGGATACAGGCGTTTGCTGTACATAGCAGCGTTTGAGAGAAGGCATTGTTATCTTTTTGCTGAAATGATCTAAATATTAAAGTAGTACTACAGACTTTCATTTCAAGGAGATGCGAAATTATTCAATGTATAATCAATTACATGTAACAGCAAAATGAATAAGTAACGCTGCATAATTATGCTATCACTCTTATGCAAATGTAAATAGAGCAGTTTGTTTAACGTCATTCCAATTACAAAACTTGACCAAAAATGTTACTCATAATTTACTTTAATTTACTCTTAACGTAACTTGTCCGTCCATATGAAAAAGGTATTGTACAGGATAAATATTACACGCATCAATCCAAACAAAAGAAATTCTTATATTAATGGCAGCCTTGCATTTTTCCTGATGCTAAGTTACATCATTAAAAGGACAGGTTTTGATTATTACAGAGCTGGATCAGTCCTCTTTGAAATAGTCCGAAATTAATACATATTGCTCTAAACATGATTTCCTCGTAGACATTAATCGTTAGTTCTATCTATTTTGTTTACCATAGCCACCTTAGAAACGGCGTTGATACTTCGAGGAAGATTCCTCTTGTTACCGTGAATACATGGCCACGTGCATTATGAAAATAATCAGTATTTTCAACCCGTTAGAATATTCAACAAATATGACCGAACATGCGAAATAAAAACTGTTAGAAGCATCAAAACATCTTGATTCTGATACACTGATTTTACATGGAAACCAATAATCCAAGCATGTTATGTCGTTTCGACGTGAAATATCTTGACATATTGGTATGTATACACAATGTATATTGTATGTTATACTTGCCCGGATGATACCAAAGTGAAACCGGTTGGCAAATACAAATAGAAAACTCGTATAGTATCATTTATTTCATTTTATTTATATATATATTTTAACAACTGAGTCATCTAATCTAACTATTTAAAGTATTTTTATATAACTGTAAGTGAAATCATGCAATCGTTAGAGTGATTCAATGTCTAAGGTACGCTTTCCATTGACAATGTGTTTTTTAAACAACATAATAAAAATTATAAGCCTTTCAAATTAAATAAATCATTATTTCATAACCTGTTTAAATTCTAATTTATAGACACTCTAACCGTTTAATGATGTACTAGCTATGGTAAAACTTCAGGATTGATTTTTGAGAATTGATTTTTGAATATTTCATTAAAAATGATTTGTTTTACTAAAATATGAAAATGATCCTGTGTTATTCTCCGAAGTCGTGTAAATTTTGTGTCAGTTATACCAGGAGGGAATAATCTCATAAGATATAATTTTAAAACAAAACAGATTTGTTAATGTCTCACAAATCGGTTTCATGATAGCCTGTATAACAGCTTTACCAACATTTGATATAAAATGTTGAAAAAAAGAAGTAAACATCTAAAGTCCTCCATATAGAAGCATGTCTCTCTAAATAGTACTTTCATTGAGGAGACAACATTATTTCTTGTGCTTTTTTCAGATTAACAAGCTGTCGATTTTGATATGTTTGACGTTGTTTACTTTTCCACAAAGAATTGTTCTATTAAAATCATAAGCAAAAATTAAGCACATATACAATGGGTATTTTATTGGAACTTTATTACGACTTCCTTATACATTATGTCAAATTTAAACTTTTGTCACCTTCATCAAGTACTAAGTAAGTTTTCAAAAAGAATGTCCTTTCTGGTTCAACTACAACGTGGTACAAAATCTGTAAGATCTGTTGATCATATATATAAAAAAAAACAGCACAACACAAAAAATAAAAAAAATAAAAGATAAAATAGGTTTTAATGGATAGTCCGCTATGTTCGGTAAGGTCATAAGACTGCAAGTTGAATACTTTAAATGCGATCGACTATTGTTTATCGTTTGTCCGTCAAGCCAGCTGCTTGCTTCGTGAACGTCCAACAGACAAACTAACAAAGCACCTAAACCATATCGAACTTATGTACGATAACATATGTAAGTATAATTCCTTGGCCTCTAGTCTCCCTAATCACTGTAGTAGTACAGAAACAAGGAGAATGCGTCAACTTCTAAACAAAACATTTAATTTAAAAGACATTATGTCTATCGTCTACAAATGTTGTCTTTACCAGAACCATTGTCCTAATGCAATTTTATACATATAACGGATAAACCTTAGGATTTTAATGAAAGCTTCATTTTCCTTTTTCTTTCATGAAATTAAAGAAGAAACGTTCGTTACCGATATCATGGAAAGTGTAATGATATTAGCTTTAAAGTCCTTGATAAAAATCTGTACGAATATCTGATATTCAAAAATATATTCATTTCTGTTTAAAACTCTACTGAATAGACACAGCAAAGCGTATCATTGCAATAACAGATCAAGATACACATATATTTGTCTTTCTTTTCCTTTTATCCAGGATAAATACATTGCCATCTCGTACTTTCTTGTATGCTCATTTCCTCCTGTAACAGGATTATACTTTGTAGAGGATTTAAAATTGTTATCCAAATACTTACGTTTAGTCAGCCACGAGACGTTTAAGTACCAATTGTTTTTTAAATCATTATAACAATATTTATAGACAGGAAAGGGGTGGACTGGTTACGGAAAGACAGTATTTATGTGTGCTGCAGTAAAATGATATCATTAGACATACATGTAAGTTTGAATCTGTTAAACAAATGTACAGATATGCAATAATAAACGATTAGAAAAACTAGCAGTTGTTATGATGATATATATGCATTAGAAACACTTAAATACTTCTACGCTACCTCTTAATTTTTTACAGTGACGTTACTCTTTGTTTGCAATTTTATACTTACCCCGTCCATTGTTAAATTGTTAAGATTGTGGCATGAAAAAAGCACAGAAAAGATTTGATTGTTGCATACAAGGTACATACATTTGAGCCGCTAACAACAGTTTATTGAATATCTGCATTTTAGTATACGGTTATGCATGTTAAATGCTCATTAGAGAAAAAGAAAACAAAGTTAAGTATTTCAATACACAGTCTCATGTAAATAGACAATTAATTTGCATAATTTTGGATAACCATACGGTTACGTAGGAAATGATCAGTTGTATCTCCCTCATAGTAGTTCAATTACAATTAAATGTATTTTCCCCACGACACACATATAGTTACTAGTATGTTTTTAAGTATTTGTATTTATCGCCTACCTGAAAAATCTAATCTTAAGTCTGTAAGGATGCTCACAGAGCATTGTGTTTTAGAACTGATCAATAATGGGGAGCATATAGTTCGCTGAAGCAAGTAGGTGCAAACGAGTTCAAAAGTAAAATTTAATTCTCGGTATATTTGCAAATTTGTTTTGGTATTTTGAGTCTCATCGAAATCTCAAACAATAGAGTATTGTGTTTGCAAAAAACAAAATGTTAGACTTTAATCAAGAAGTAAAGTATTATCGCAAATTTCCATTTATATTACCATGGCTACAATACATGAATACTGTACATTTAAAAGTGCAGCAGACAAAACGTCCAAAAATCTATTCAAACATGGAACATTTATATGTTGAATCAAAACATTACCTCTTTTTCTAAAACAAATAATGATATAAAGGTGCATACCCTGCAACAAGCGGATTATTTTGTCAAAAAGTCAAAAGTGTTTTACTTATAGTTTTTAGGTAATTTCAAATTGCATCCAAGTATAGGATGTGTCCCTTTCACAATATCTACCATATTTACTTTAAACTAAAACAAGACAACAACAGAAAAACTATTAGCCAAATATTCTTCTAGAAGTTGTCCTTTATTATTGATCTCTCAACTGGTTATAATCATGTCTTAACTATTAATTATGTTTCGATAAACTATAAATTTTGTTTTGATAAGGAAACCATACAAAACGTAAAAGTTTAATATGGCTTGGCTATCTGTCATAATCTGGTTATTTCGTCATAATTTTATATAATGAAAGTTATGTTAACAGTTTTGGTCAGATTATAATGACGGTTCAGTTACTAGTATTACTGATTCCATTTGCCTTTGTAGCACCTGTTTATCTCCCAATTTTTATTGTGAAACTTCGTGGTGCATATAAACACTTGCTTAATATCTGTTTCGCACTTTACACATATTTGCAATACCTACGTGTTATTTCGAAAAGTGTAAAAGTGCAACTGCTGACTACAGTTGTTCTTTTTGTGCTGCTTTAATATTCGAAAGAGTGTTAACTCTATGATTTGTGACTTGTGTTTTACTATAGAGTACTAAACCCATCTCAGCAAAAGTTTCATTCACCAATTTTACCAAAGGAATACATTTTGCTCCTAAATATTAGCACTTTCCTCTATGAATAAATATGTTTCCAATAGTCTGGTTTAGATGTAAATTTAAATAATTGTTTCAGAACACGTTTCTCACATAAAACTGGAAACGGAAATCGACTCATAAAATGAAACGTTCGATACTTGCCTCTTTAACACAATAATATTTTAACACATTTTGCATGGTTTAAAGTGAAATACACACTTCTTTGCGTACATATAAGAAACACAAAATGTTTTCAAATTTATGACATTTTTCTATGTTGATTTATCAAAGTATCCAAAGGATATACTCTTATCAAGGTATGAAATAATTGTACATATAACAGAAAAATATGAGAATGGTAAAAACCAGGTGTCTCCTCAATAGTAAATCAAATCCAGACATTTGAGTTTTTGTAAACTAAATATTATATACTTGGTACTTACAATTACAATGAATAATTTGCACCAAACTTTAGAAGAATGTTATGTTGATACTGAGACTGGTTCACTTTTGGAAACATTTCTTCCAACTCATATATCAGTTGTTAACTGTCTGCCATTGATTCTGCAGAGAAGATAGGAAAATAATTATGTTTACATATTCAGAAACCTGATTGATAAATCGTATCGGATATAGAACCCTGTCAATATATTGCTACACGATTCCGATGGTCTAACTTGTTCTGATTTTCTCCCGACGGAAGC
>JAFMSR010001754.1:0-24889 GCA_022818135.1 Saxidomus purpurata
CCTGGTACGTGCTCATCTGCGAATCTGACGTTAAGGATGTATATCCCTGGCTCATGAGGACTGTACATAACCTTGTATTTCCTTGTTTCAGATTCTTCATATTCCAGTTCTGATCTATGTGGACCTTCAAGCACTACGCTGATTCCACCATAACCTATGTTACATACATGGCGTTAACGAACGTGTGAGTATAGAAAGTGTTGATTATGTTAGAAGAAGTACAAACTGTTAAGAGTGATAAGATCGTTTGATAAGAGTGACACAAGCAATAAAAAATAACCTCATCGGCTTTTTGCAAACTATTCAAATAAAAACAGAATGCTATGATTAAAAGTTTAAACAAAAGGCATGTTGCTCCTATATCGCTCACAAATAGGTCAAAGAGTCAAAAAAGGTCATTCAAAGTATATATTGTTATTAATGAATTAAATTGCACACATGGTCCAGATTTCATCTCTGTATTTTAAAAACAAGAAAGTATGTCAAAAGGTCAGAGTAAAAAGGTCAGCGTCACTGTCATCAAAGTTTAGTAATGAAATATGTTTGCAAAACTGTACATGTGATCCCAATTTCTTTGCTATAACTTCGAAAAGAACAAAGTAGGTCAAAAGGTCATTGCCAAGGTCACAAGCATCACTAGCCGTGGCCAACGTAAAACAAAGGGAGATGGTCTGATTAAACTTTATAGTTGACGACTATACAATGTATGCTATACTATACTTAGTAAAAGAACCTGACCGCGGCTAGCTTTAAGCCTGGGAGTTGTGATATCGACAAACTTGGTAAAGAGTCACTAGACATAAGCTCTGTGCCTTGCTGTTTTAGACTTTGCATTTATTTTGTTTTAACTTCGTTAGTTTATGTAAAACAATTTTGACCATCAGGGTGGGATCAGCGATGGATCAATTTTGACCCAAAGTGAATGATTTTAACAATCATACCTATTTCTTCGGCTGATAAGGTACATAAGGCAAAGGCAATGCTACAAACCAAATATCTTACTATGATTCCAGCCTTTGTGATATCATAATGTTTTTTTTGTTATATAAAACTTTGTAAAACAAGAAACCCCTAGGAAGGGTCAATTTGACACTAGAGGCCATTATGTGAACAATCTTGGTTAGAGTCCACTCGACAATGTCACAAATTATATACTTAAGCTACAGGCCTTTTGATTTAAGACAAGAATTTTTTTTAATGTTTTCCTATATATGTCTATGTAAAACAAGTGTACCTTAGGATGGGGTCAATTTTCACCATGAAGGTATAATTTTAACAAACTTGGTAGAGGTCCACTAGACAATGCTAGAAAATAAATACCTAAACTTTGAAACAATAAGATTGTTAAATATTTCACTATATAAGCCTTTGTAAAAACAAGTGACCACTCGGGCAATTTTGACCGCAGGGACATAATTGAAACAACTTGATAGAAATTCACTGGTCACTGCTACACACAAGTTGAAGTTTGGTTGAATTTGATCCAGTGGTTTGGAAAGAGATGTCGTTAGAAGAAATTATTGATGCACCGACGGACGCACGGACGGACGACGACGTACAGCTGACATCAGGCGATCACAACAGCAAAGCATGAGCACGAAGTGCACAGGTGAGCTAATACAACTAATGTAATTTATTATGATTTATCATAGTAAACATAATTGAATGAATTTTTAGCAATAGAGATCTGCTTATTTAATGACCAAAGAGTCAGAATCGCGGCGTATTGAAAATTTTCTTTTTTACACGACAAATCTGAACTGCAAATAACCCCACATAAGATCTAATGACTTTAATGGAAGGTAATTTACCTGCTCCTGTTGTATCTATTGTGAATTCATTCTGTGTGTTAGCTCTAGCATCGCTTGTTTGTCCAGTGATGTGAACACGAGCAGCATGAGCCATCTCCTTCTCTCCTACCGCGACAGGGAACGGACTGCCTTTGATTGCCTTCTCGTCCGAACGGTAAATGTTAGCCATGTATGTGCCTTTCTCCTTCGGGGCAAATGATGCAATGCCTGTAAAAGAACAAAATGATCAATACAAAGATGAGTAATTGTAATCTGTAGGATAGTTTTTTTTATATTTTCATTTAGATAACGCTTTATTACAAAAGTACAACGTGTGACTGAATTTGTAATATGCAGAATACAATGTTTGTGTTGCTTCTTTTGTTGTTCTTCGAATTAAACTTGATTTGCAACTATATTAAAATGTTTCTAGATCTTTAATAACATCACCTTGTTGTTTAAATTCTGAGGTCTTTTAACTGCTTTGTTCTAAAGTTTCATGTCACATACCTAAATGTCCACCGTCTCCCATCTTCTTCAGAATGCATGGTTCTATTGCACCAGAAGGTTTCTTCAATGAGCCGACAAGATCTACTATTTCAGGTTCTACTACATTTAGAGAATAATCGCTGCAATTGGCAATTGACATTTGTGAACGTTTACGTCCCTCTCCTGTAAAATGAATATGTTGAAATATTAAGAAAATGTTTAAGAATGACAAACACATATATACTACTAGTATAAGGAACTTAACTGAGTAAAATGTAAGGATTAAGTAGTAGTGATGTATCATAATTTATTGAGCAGTTTTTATTTGATTGATGCTTGTGTTAATCTTGCGTATTTAGATACGTTTTTATTTTAATGGTTTGTCTATGTACGACTTACTGTGAACATGGAGTGTCCTGAATTTAATTTAAGGAGACGTATTATTACTTCATTTTAATGCTAAGTGCTATTAAAACACCAAGTAACATCACTCGGCACCTTAAAATTCAAAACCTTTGGCAAATACCTGGTAAATAGAACACAAATACATAATTTATCAGGTGTAGATAATTTACGAAGTTCGATAATTCTACAATATGATTGTACGGTTTAATTACATGGTTTGGCAGTCGGACAGAAACATATAGATTATATTTCCGATTCCTACAAAATAAATATATTAAACGAGCACGTTCATCGTTTCATTTCTTACAACAATCATAATACAGAGAATATATTTTAAAAAAGCACAAGAACACAAAAAAACATGAGCCAAGAAAATTGTATGTAATGTACTTTTGTATACTATTTGGCTCTGGTGAATCAGCCAGAATCTTCACGGTTACGTAGTATTGTGTAATCACCGCGTGAAACAGACATTATATTACCTGTTCAAAGCAACCTGATACCATCATACAAGCATTCTGACATAAACCACAATCTTAATAGAAACAACTACATGGAAGAACTGATGACAGTTGCTGCAGGAAAGTACATTTTACGATGCTTAACACAACGCTCTTATTCTTATCTGACAAAAGACATGTGAAAAGGTCATATCAGTCGAAGAAGTGGATATTAAGGTTGGCAAAACAATAATATTCTTTTAACCATATGTGTATTCCTAAGGGTCATGTATGTACAATCTTACTTTATTACTAAATACATATTTATATATCCATGCATAGTTTGATTTTTCATAGCACTGATGTGCAATTAATCGGCATAACATAGCGACGTAGGTACAAACATTTAATTTCTGCAGACTCACGCAAAACCTTAAGCATACATTTGTAAATAGATTAATAAATTATATATTTATGCAAGATTGATCATTAGTCTGAAACACAGGTACAAGTGTATCGCATTAGCGATAGAGAGCTGAATAGAAGCAAGATAAAAATGAGTGTCATCAAAATTTAAATTAGCAAAACATGTATGCGGGAATGTGTTTTTCAAATTATTTTGCCAAGGGACTCCAATGTGTATTATTGTGCAAAGCTAATGTAGCAGCAGTGGTATTGAAAACACGTGTACATTTAGAAGAGCATAGACTTTAAAAATACATACATGATGACTTAATATGTTATGCAAATGTCAAAAGCAGCTGTTCATGATAATATAACATTATTGAATGTGCAGCAATGAAATTCATAGCCTGATATTCCCTTAGCACCTGCAGTTGAAAAGGCACGTGTATTTGATTTTGTTCGCCTCATGGCAAAATCTGTTTGAATTAACCGCTGATGAGTTAGAGGTAATGTTTTATCGTATAAACTATCAAAATCACTGACATTGACTCGGCATGTTTGCCATAAGAACTACGGTGCCAGGGCAATTTGTAAATTGCTTTTGTCAGTAGGTATTGTGTACTTTCCAGCTACTTTATGTTTCTTTCTAGTTATTTTCTTGTGATTAGCTCTACTCATATACATACTTTTACCAATCAGAGCTTAATACTTATCCTACGTATTTGATTTTGTTTATATTGATAGCCATTTCTCCGTATTTTCTCAATACGAGATAGAGGTGTTTCTAACATCATGGACTTAAGCATATTTGAAAAACAAAGCTATTTTATCATGTACCAGACTAGCATGTAATCAGTCGATGCCCTTTACCTAACCAAACACCATATATTTCAGACATTAGCCTTATGCTTTGTTCTTCGTTTGATGTTATATTACCTGGGATATATATATTTGAATTTAAATTGTAGTCGTACACCAAGCAGTTTTGTATGCATATAGATCTTAACACGTGAAATCTCGCATGTGATTGGGATAATCTTTTTAAATTCATTCCCAAAAGGTAACGTTCAAACGGCATTATTATTGAAACCACTTCGCCTCTGTTATGTTTTTCACAGCTCATCCTTTGTGCAAGTCGAATGTTTAACCCAAAGTTTAAATGTTGCAATAGTGTTTGTACTGTAATATTGTTGGTGTACCAAATACTGCGATATTGTTGGTATGCTATCAAATGTGTCTAATGCTGTGTCTCACTACCTGTAGGTTTACGTTTCTGTGTGGAATTCCTGTGCGTCTGTTACCGGTGTTGGCTTTACAAAAATCGTGTCTGCGGTGGTATACGTTATACTGACTTATATGTTTACGTGTTCTGTTGTGCTAACAAAACTGTAAAAGGATCATACCTGAAACTTTAGCTCCAAAGGGTGATCCTTTTATTGGCTTTCCCTTGTATGATATGTTGATAAGGTAAGCACCTGGCGTCATAGGAAGGTACGAGAAGGTAGAATGGGCTCCTTGGTTGTTACGCTTGACCTCTGTTGGTACGGGGCCGTCTACTGACACCTGAACGTCGCCTGTAAAGCAAGCAAACAGATCAACAGGCACATTCTCAAATATTTAATTATTCAGAGAAAACCTGAATCATTTTCGAATATTAAAGGCAATGAGAACAATTCAAGCAATTGTCCACACGTTTGTCCTAGTGTGTCTTATAATTATTGAATGTAACAGGCTCTTGTAAAAGCTTACGGGACAGCAATGCATTAGTTTGGAATTAATTGGAGGCAGACAATAGTACGTTTTGCTGTGACATTAATTATTATTGACATTCACCATATGGGGCAGGTTTCGTGTACAAAATGTATATCATGCACTAAATGCTAAAAACATTTCTACTTCTTAAAAAAAGCTCTTTTGACAATGCAGTTTAACTGGTTTAAGTCAAAACATCTTCTGCAGCAGCATCCATGCCAAGACCGACATGGTATATCCGACATGTTCTCCTCAGGCATCTTCAGTGCGAACATTGTCGCATAAAACAGCAACAGCTTCAACTTGCATACACAAGTGCGTAAATATATGGCAAGGAAAGAACGAACAATTGCTTTGTGTCTTTCAAGAGCGTCCAGAAAACTTGGAATACGGAACTGTAAGCTACGTATTCAGCATAACTTCTGCGCAAAGCCAGGTAGAAATGTATAGCAAATGACATTTATAGTACAGATTATTAGAACGCTAAGACCAGAGTACAATACATGTAGAATACCTTCAGCGCAGGTAAATCTCCAAAAAGGGAATCAGAAACAATGCATTCATTACATATTAACAATAAGTCAACAAATGTTTATAAAACATTCAGGATACTACGTAAAACTACTGCCATTAGCCATTAAGATCTTTATTGTCACAAAGTTGGAGGTATCTAGTAACAAGTTAATTTAGAAACTTTTGTTATTTTGTAGTAACCATACCCGTTTCTATGTAGAAAACATTGTGTTTTAGTATGTACGAAGTACAGAATGCTTCTTATTTTATACATACTTTGTGATTTTGACACGACTGTGAAGCTCTCGCTTTCTCCTGACATCCCGCCAACAAGACCTGTGCCGTACACCGACACAAAACCTCCATCGATACTGTCCACGAGACACTGAAACGGGCTACCTGAAAAAGTAATGCATTTTTCAAGAATATGAAAACAAACAACACACAAAAATAATTTAAGTAAAGATATTTTTGTTGAGTTTAACCACATTTCATGTTATATCACTGTATATCCATAAAGTGTATTTATTTCAGTATCAGTACCAAGGATGACCCAATAAAAAGCAAGCTCTTACTTCCATTGTGGTCCTTAAGACAGACGTAGATACGAGGGAATCCAACCCTTGCTCTATTCACGAGTAGACCCCTCGGTTCATTAACGTGGGACCACGTCTGGGTTTCTAACCAGTTCATCTGTAGATGGGTTGGAAACACTGTAAAGCGTTTCTGAAATTTTCAGTGCCTGGCCAGGAATTGAACCGGTGACCACTCGGTCCCCATGCAACCCTTGTTAAAACAAGGATTGCTTCCTTGAACTCATTTTTGAAACTGTCCCGTTTCGATTGTCGACTTCGGACACACAACCTCTATTTAACTGTCAGACGTTAGTGAAAAAACTATATCACTATGTCACCTTTTACCAAAAACATTCTTGGCTATATGCGGCCCAGACACACCTTTTGTTAGGGAAATACAATTGATATGCAAAAAGAATTAAAGCATTTAATTTTAAACATTTTATTTACTATCGTATCATCTCTAATTGTTTAAAGGCTGTGTAGAAACATAAATAAATAGTGTATGCACCTGCTGTAAATGCAGACCTGCTGTTTCATTGGCATAGAAGATAAAGTTTTACAGTTTTCAGAGCTTGCCAATTCACTTTCAAAAATATTACCACACAGGAGCCCTGGGATCCGAATATGATTTCTTTTTCTGAAACACTGTTATTGTAGGATCGGACAATAACACTGGTAGCATGATATGCTTATTTCTTTGTACGGGCACCCTGGTTTCAGAGAGTTACTATACTTTTGTATTGAAATATACATGGAATAATGTTGTTTGTACATGTATATATCAATGTGGGCAAGACGTCGTCAAACTGATCATTCGCCGTCAAAGGGACGACAACTCCAGCGTTACATGAGAAATATCAAATGTTTTCATACATGACTCAAATGTTGTGTCTGAGAATTGTACGGTCAAATTTAAAGACGGTTTGGTCCAGCAGCACTGATGACTTAACTGTTTGACATTAATCAAATGACTCTGATTTTGAACTGGTCCTTGTGAGAAAACACTATGCCATCTGATGATACTACAGAACTGCAGTGACATATGGAAAAGTGAAAGTTAGCAAAGCGGTCAATACCCGATGCGCTACCAAATATCTCATCAAGTAACTAAACCCCACTTATTCGTCCCTTTTTCTCTCTACAGGGTGGTGAACAATCATTGATAAATAAAATAATTACATTCTGTGTATCATCGCTTTCTTCACCTACGTTATATACTAAATACAGATTTTTAAGTTTTCACATTTACTAGTCTGTATAGAATTCTAAAAGTTTAACCTAAAGCATTTACAGTTTGAAAACAGTAAGAGCCGAATTCAGACAATTAATACAGTATGCTGTATAATTATTTATAATTCATTTTATTGGAAGTTGGATGATATTTTTACAAAAACTTTAATAAAAGTAAGGCTATAACTAAGATGATACGACAGCTGCTTTACGTAATTAATATCTGAATAGCTTTAGTGAAACTATTAATATTTAAGCTCTCATTGTACGATGCTACAAAAACATATAGAAGGTAATTAGAATGATGTTTTGCCGATTGTCTTGCCTGCCATTGTTCGTTTTTCCCCTACATACTTTGTGTTACCCATACTGACTTTAATTAAAGTTTGGCCAGGTCTGTAATGAACATTTAGTTACAAAACTTATCTATGTCTACGTGTTACCAACGGAATACATATTGTATCAGTTATATTCCTCCCCCTGTGGAATATTTAATTGGATACGAACGTGACAAGACGAACGTATTTTGTTGGCTTTACGTCGTCCTACGACAAGCTATTGTCTAGAAATACAGCAGAATCGAACAGTAAATCCTTTGTTAGTGTTAGCAATAATTTTGTAAATGCTACACTTAATTTCATTATTAAAAGAGACTTGACTGCAACCGTTAACCATCAGTGAAGATAAGAAATATTGCGTACGAACTTGACCAGCGGCCCTTGCCAATTAATTGGAAAACGAATAAACCATACAATCTTTGCTTCATTAATGAATTTAATGCCAAATAGTTTTATCCATAATTAATTCTGTACATTTATTGACTATTAAAATTTTTTAGGTGAAAAAATTGGTAACGAACAGATGGGAAATGCCATTACTTCATAAATTCAAGGAGTATTTGCAAAAGGTGTTTTAACTAATGGTGAATATGGTTGGCATACATACAACTTTTATATCTCGGAAACTTCAACACACATCTGTGCCTATATTATTAAGTAAAGAAACCATAAACGCTCCGCAATAATATATGCTTTGTGAACTATACACGGATAAGAAACTGTTGTTGCCATTTTTCTTAATTGCCAGTAAATCTGCTCTTCTAAAGCTTTACATTATGATTCTCCCCCGCGAGTTTCTTATCGTAAATTGTAATTAAACATGTTTGCACCTAATTGGTTGTCGTATATCAACACTCTTAACATAAGAACAGATACATTGTAATACCATAAAAACTTTTGCCCGTATATTTTATGCAATGGTTGGAAGTGAAAGATGAATTTATTATCCAGATCCATATCATGTACGGAGAAGAGCAAACGTGCGGTATGTACTTAGAACTTATCACAACAAATATTCAGGTCTACTTGAAAATAGTTTAGACTAATTACTTAGGCGAGAAGGAGTAATAGCACGTTTTTACTCAGAATTACGTTTTACAAGATAACTACACCTAATGCAAAGTTTCTAGACAGTAAAACTAAACAATGCTTTTGTGTTTTGTCCAAACACTCATAAAAGAAGGCTTGCCAAGGAAAATGTGTAGGGCTTTTAGAACTATAACCTATATGTTTTCTTCACGCATAAACTGGTGTCCACCTGTGTATAAGAAAAATAACCACCAATTTTACTGCATCTTAAAAACGTGTAGCTCTGCCTATTCATTTCTTAGAAACAAGAAGAATCGACTCTTAGACTTGAGACGTACGTCATTCAAAAATTACGTAGAAAAATCCGTTAATAGGTCCTACCTGTTCTGCCTGATTCACATGAAGGTTGATAATGGTTTTCAAAACGCGCTTTCCTGATGCACTATATATAAAGTCATTTAGGCGATATTGAATCAGTAGTAAAACCTATTTACTACTTATAAATCCATTACAAAACAAATTAAGTAGATCTTGTTAATTTTTGCTAAATGAATTCGACCTGGCCGGTATCTTTTAATTATTTTTGCGCTGCAAGATCGAAAAGCATTAATTTCTTTATGGCAGTTTTTTTAGTACAGTGATCTTGAGCTATGATTAGCTTATCACACTAATGTCTTTTCAAAATGGCACATGTACTCACCATCTACTGATGCACCTTCATAGCACATCTGGACCTCATGTCTGCCCTGGACTTTTGGTTGGTATGTGACATTGATGGAACCATCACTGTTGTCCTGAATCACTGGCTTCAGTCCTTCCGGAGTAGGCATCTTGTACTGAAATGAAGTAATAAAAGGTGAACTAATTATTCAAATAGATATCTGGGAGTTTACTGGATACTGAAATAATTATCTAGTGCCATATCCATAAAGAATCTTGCCAGCCAAGATCTTTTTCTCTTATATTCAAAATTTTACTAGAGCTGTTTTCATTTTACAAGTAACTGAAGTAATCAATTTTGTTTTATACTTTGCACACTTAAAATAATACCGTAAAACAACTTTACGAGAACTATTGACTGTTGGAGTTTTTTTCCATATAAGTGGGTATTAACTTTTTCTTACGTTAAAAGTTTTGTTAAACTACAATATGGATACAATGTATGTGCCATGGACTTTAAATATACACAGGTAAAGACATTAGTTTTGTGTATACTGAAATAAATTTAGCATAACTTAAAGTTGTGAACATGAAATTGTAAGGGCGTCAAAGAACACTTAACAACAACAATCACAAAATAAATGCAAACTGCCTACTGAGACAAAACAGCAGGGAAATGAATGGCTCCGAGGAACTTGCGTATGCAAAAATGAATAATCATACATTAATTAACAACACAAAATCATACGCACGCTATAACAGTAGCTTTTACTGTACGAATTGCCAGCTCATATAGAATACCAAACATTTTTGGTGCAGATGGAAAGACATTTCCGCAGTTGCAATAAACAGCGTATACACTAAGGCTACATAAAAGAACTCTTTTTGCTAATGTTCAACAGTAACAAAATATATTTTAACATTTTAATGCAAAACATTCAACTTAAATTCAAGTCTTGAGAATACTGTATGAAATTATTAAAAATCTGAAATCTTAGTCAGTAAATATTTTAGGTACACTTTCAGGGAATTGTGTATTTTTATCATCTATTCTTTTAACAAATTATGACAAAATTGCATACAGCACATATCTAAACTATGCCGAATAATTAAATTTTTGACAGTACTCTTATTCGTCCGCTATTAAAACCTATGTATATATAGAGAGATAGCAAACTCAAACAGGTTCATCCATATCGAACACATAGGTGAAGAATATCGACACAAATTGAGTGTTATACAGTGAACCAAAATAGTACCGATATCTGAGTTGTTGCTTTAATTTAGAATGCAGCTAGTAATTGATTCTGGGATACATTCATTCTTAGGTCCATTAACCCGACGATATTTAATTTATATGTATTTGCATTTAGCCACTTTACAAAATGCCAGAGATGGCGGAATATTGTAATTGGATAATGAATGTATTCTAATCATCAAGCACACGAAAACATATACAAAGTAATTTTCAGTGCCTTCGTAAAAGAAAAATGTAAAGTTGCTTCATTTTCGGGAATATCTACATGTCGGCAGTCTATACAATGGCTGACTCTGCATTTTCTAATGTACTGTAAGCTTCTGTGGTTTTCATTTTTTGCATGAATCATACGTTAATATACTAGAAACTGTTTAAACTCTTCTTGTCTACAGGTTCTTAAATTGTTCGCTTTATTTCATTTTGATGTCTTCCTTCATTATTTCAAACCCATAATATCACCAATGAAGACGCCTTCCGGCTAATATCATTTCATAAATGGAACCTTCACAAACTGATTCTCGGTAACGACTGGAAAATCTCTACAACCTTTTTTTCCTTCTGAAATGTGCAGGTATACAACAACAATCTGGTTTGAAGATTGAAAGAATTGAACGATGTACAGTATAGTGCTGGAAAACAGATTTTGACGATCTGTATTGACATTTGCAATTCTGCTGGCTGCATCTATAGCTAGGCAGGATCACCTTTCGCATCTGCCAGGCAATATCAGTTTAACACCTTTTGGCATCTCGCCCAGACAGAGTTCCAGTGAAAAAAACTACAACCTCTTACAGAACGTCAGCCTATCTGTTTCCTTCTTATTATCGTGCACGTGAAAATGTCAGTTTATTTATTAAACATATTTATATGTTTCTTATAACTTGTTTCAACAGCTGACATACAGAATGGTTTAATGGAAGTCTTCACAAGTACCTGTAATAAACACATTTGTATCGTTTACTACACTGCTATTGGAATGTTTTCTGTTATCAATACTTCAGAAAACTTTAATAACCTAATTTGAAGTAAACATTGGTAATTATTATCAACAAATATGTCCACAATCTGCTATTACCTATAGCCGAACGTTCATATTATTTCTGATATACTAAACACGCAGCATTCATGTTCGTAATTTATATCTTACAGCAAATGTTTTGTTAATTTTCATGTTTCGGTATATCTATGTATTTAGGTCTTTACTGTCAGAGCGTTTTGCTTTGCACATTCTTACATTTTCAAATTAACTATTCGTTAATCACGGTAGAAATGTTGCGGAAAGTAATGTATCTTGGTGGGTGAAAGCCTCGATTTCCTTTTGATAGACTGTTTCATGCCTCAAGACAAAGCCAGAAAGAAAACATCAAACCAATGGAAAACGTCCAAATTATGACTTTTTTGCAATTAAATCATAAAACTTTTAGAAGTTAATGAACAATCTTTGTATAGTTTACTCTTTTTTCCAAGGGGGGTGATTTAAAGGCATGTAAAAGAAATTGTTGGTTAAAACAATATTTCTTCAAACAATTGCATGTACAGTATGTATGTTTAATAGTAGCAAAACTCTTAACTCTCCTCAGTCAAAGTTTGTTATACAGATATGTTTGGTCAGTCGGACGCCGCAAGCGTCAGTGTCACTTTATCCTAAATGAAATGTAGACTACATAAATAATATGGTCTATCTCATGTATATCACATACCATGATTCTACTGAACCGGAATATTCACATTAACAAAACAAATTGGAGTTCGTCAAAAACGTATCAGACTGCTTTTTACTACGTCTGCTGAAAATTCTGCCAACATATTTACTAACATTCTGCATTAGTGCAATTTGGCTTCTGTCTGCATGTTTGTGGGAGATAAGTGTGCTAAACACTCCTTACATACCTTCGCTTAAAATATTTCATCTGGTCACATTTAAAACATTCCTATCTGTAAGTTTGATGCGAGTATCTCTTGATCTTAATTGCAGTATTAAAAGCAATTTCCAGCGTTTGCCCGGAATACGTCAACACATTTTTATAAACTTTAAATTAAATTTGTAAAAGTTTATGTTCGTTTCTTACACAAAATCGCTTTTAATAAGATTTCGCTTGGGTTCGACGACTGATTGGTAAAAATACATCCTCTATTTTTATAGCTTTATTTTATTTTCACGGTATGTTTAGTGGACAGAAATGAGTAGGATTTGCTTATCAATTTTGCATCTTGACTGTGTATCAATTTACCTAGAAGTGTTTAAGTATTGACAAGAATACTTCCGAATATCACAGAATAAAATGCAACTAAAGAGGAGTAGCAAAGAAACTGTTATTGCCAGTCTATTTGCAGATAAAACCAAATGCATTAAGTCTGCGGTTTGCCAAAAACCAAAATATGCACAGATGCTTATTCAGAAATGACTGTGAAATTAAGAGTGCATTCGGTTGTAGGATTTTGTTCATCCGTTCCTCATTGTAAGATAGGATAGACAAGTGTTTTCGACATTTTGCTTGCTTCTTAATGTAGGTGTAGCACTAAAACTAATTATCTGAATGTTAGGCTGAATCTGGTAAGTTCTTTCCGAAGTGCTATTAAGAGAAGAGATGTGTGTCCCACATGATTACCGTTTGAAGAACGAAATAAAATACAAACTTTGATATCATTGCGTGATTGGTTTGCACTTTTATGACGTGTTTGTAAGGTAAGAATGCGTTGGACGATCTGTTTTTAGTTTCCTTAAGTGAATACAGATGTCATTTACTACAGAGTGTGTTGTTTTGACTTCTTAAACTAGAAAGAAAGGTCAAGGTTAGCACACACAAACCCCAACATCATATGATAATAACAAGAGCTCTAAGTTCCCGCCATGAAAGAATAAGGCATAATTGTAGACATATTTCCTCTTATACATGTTCAACTGAGTTGTGTATACCTGAAAGCAAGAATTCAATCAGAGTACATTGTAGATACGAACTAAATATACTTAAACGTATATATGGTATGCAAGTGCTTTTGTAAACTTATAAACCGCCTTAAAATACTACGGAAAGAGTACGAAGGCTTTTTATTGTATCAAAATCAAACAACCACGTCATTACAGTGAAAACAAAACGTTTATCGCCTCATCCATATATCAAGTTGATCTGATATGAACTCTCTGAAACGACAGAGGTTTTACATGTTTTTGAATACAGAGGACAAGTCGAATATTACACCCTTTTCATGAGCTTCTTTGGTTAAACATTAACAACATTTGCAATAATATATTTAATTTTTCTCAAGAAATCTAGAAATCACTTTAATATATAGCCCTTTTTTGAAGAACTTGGACATAATTGATTGAGACATCTAACATCGTTTCAAAGTTTTCGTCAGAATCTGCATGTCGTCATCTAAGCTCATGATTTCAGAAATACATAACCATCTTCACAAAACATTTAGTAAAAACATATAATAACAAGACAATTATACATTTTGTGTAGAATTTAGCAACATATGACATCCTTCCACATCTGTTTTGATTTCCTAAGCAAACTTTACTCTAGGTATCAATATGCATGGCCCGTATCTATATCTTTATGCACGGGTCCTCATTGATATCTAAAATCAGGAGTGAACATGCAAACATGTGAAGGCTAATGGTTTTATCGCTTGATTCATCAGAGGAAAGCACCAAGTGATGACTTGTGTACAAATGTTTTGTACAAACGAAAGTTTTAACTAGTTAAGTACACAGAATGTGTACCAATAGGCGAACCCCTCAACATAGAATAACTAACAATTTTGTCACTTTTGCATTACGTACACGATATCAAGTAGAAGGTGTTCAGTACAGACCTCTGTTATAGTCCGTCTACATTATGCCTGTTTCTTTTAACAATTGCAAATATGCTTTGAACTGCTTTCAAGTCTAGACTTTCTCTAAGATGAAGAGATTATATATTATAATTAAACAGTTAGATAATTCAAATATTTGTGCAGTGTGCATTAGACTGAATCTACTACATGCAATCTTATCTTTAATCAGCTGTAATTCGCGAGACAGCAACACGTCTAAACAAATAAACACTGTGTGTTCCTTGGATTAAATAGAAATACACTTATGTGGCTTTTGATATTATAACGGGCTGGGCTGAGCTGGGTTGGTCTGGTAAACTTACTTACATAAAATAAAAAACAAACATCTAATGATGTTCAAACATGAAACAACTTTAATAGTCGCTTTGTTTTATAGAATTTGAATGTATAAATTAACGAAAAAACGAACGAACGAACGGACGAGGGCAAACGAAACAACAAATGAAAACATCAGTAAACTTTCTAGCCTTACACCAATATTACACTTTTTACAGTCAAACAATTTCTTTTACTGTGATAAAGACATCAATTTTCCCATCTCAATCACTTTTGTTTATTGCCTTTGAAGAGGTGAATAGCCTTATGCTGTGGTTGAATGATTCCACACCGCTCTTCGATACTGTACTTGCTGTCGGCACCTGTATAACTTATCAGCTCTTCCCAGTTAGACAGTTATCAAATTACAAATGTTTTGCTTCTAGGCAACATTTTGTAAGAAGTTTGCACCCCGTTCTATTCACCTATGTATTTTCCATACTTGCTTTAGAAACTGGATAACGTGGATGGATGTTGCGTGGGGGAAAGTTTCCTAATTATCTGCATTCTTTTTGCTATTATTGCTCATTTTCTGCGAGTTATCCAAGCCATGTCTCTGATCTACTAATGAATTGGCTTTAATAACAATATATTTCATGTCTAAATCTGTGTGTTTAATTAACTTGTTACCATCGGAAGCTTTAATTATTTCAACAGGTTGTCACTGCCTGAACAGCGAATTCGATATTACGCAGATATTGCTGCAAAGGAGCTAAAGTAAAAAAAATGTAAGTATATAGATCAACATAACATTAGCAGAGGAATGACCATTCCTGTATATAAACACCTCTCTGTCACATGCCAAGTTCTCCGAAATAGGTGTTCTGTGGTGTAACCGACAATGGGCATCTGAATTTAATGTTTGCTGAACGACTTAGTAACTACGCAAAGGGAAAATGCATCGATCAATAAGTATCACTATACTTGTGTATTCTTTTGTATTGTTATTCAAGGCCAGCTTGTGCTTTCATCAATTGTTAGAATTTTAATCATTAGTCATACCTGTGTTTTTTTATTTTTGTTTTCAATTCTTTTAAATAGCAAAACATAAAGAAGGCAATAAACGCTATCCGCCCAATGAAATAAATGATATATGAGTTTGCACACAAATGTAAAACAAGATAAAATCTTCATAAATTACTTTGCAACTAAGAATTGATGCAGGAATCACACAGCTTATTCTGAAGATAACTAGTAAATCTTTGCTTTTAGAATTTCTTTTCTTCAATCAGGAAGATTTTAAGTATCAAAAATAGTTGATGCAGTTTCAAAAGATTAATGTAGATCAATTTTACAAATTTTGTTTCTTTTGAAATAAATATCAAACAAAAAGCGCAGTTACCTTTTGATACTCTTAGAAATATTTCTATTGTCACAGTATCATTCAATGGGTTCCATTTAACATTCACAATACAATGATAATAATCATATCTGATTATAAAATACCTGTTTTAAAATGCCACAACCTCATAAAAATGGTGTATAACACCCTGCGTTTTACCTTTATCTCAGATATTTCATGAAATAGCGGTAAGAGCTTTCTTTCTGATTTGCAAATAAATGATAACATGATTCTTGAATTGAAAGTACAAAATTTATATTCTCCAGTAGTTAATGCAACGGTTTGGTTTATTTATTCTGCTCGACCTACCGCAAACAAGAGAAAGACATAAACGCCAGATTGTGTTATTTGATTAGGCAAGAAAGCCAACAAAAGAAATATTATCATTAATCTAGTTACAAATATTTTGTAGTATTCTATACAAGAGGGCCATGATTGCCCTTTATCGCTTACCTGAGTATCATTGCAATTCAACGAATGATTTGAGCTGACGCCGGACGGTGAGTGATCAGAATAGCCCACGATCACAAGTGCTCAGGTGAGCTTAAAAGCGTGAAGCTAAAGATAAAGAAAATTGCTTTGGAGAAAAAATGAACATTGCAAGGCTTTGATAAGTATTTTCTTGATACTTTTGCGTCGATTTAAGTTTTCGCCTTTCGACTAGATCAATTAGTATGTTGGATTTACTAGTCTCTTTACATGTAACTTATCGTAAACCACGTTCCACATCTTAATGAATAAGATTCTTACGTGATGTTACATAACGTTACCATCTAAAACGTCACGTAAATTTCATTTTCCTACATTATCGTACAATCTTTATATCCTTTGAACACCTGTAACGTAATAAACCGTATACGCGGGTTAAGACAGGTTTGGCCTTCCATAGAAGTGACAGTGACCGTATGGAACACGTTTTGTCTGTATGAATTTAAAGGCTATGCCGACAGCTCCTGAATGTTGAAAACTCAGATGTCTGAGGCAAATGCTGACACTTTAAGACGACCTTGAAAATGACCTTGGACACAATTTTACATGCTTTGAAAATTTTCATTTTACCAATGTTCGCGTACAGGCCCCTGTGGGCTAGTGTTTTGAGCGCGTGCAAATATTTTTTCACAGACATAAAGCAGACATGTCGTACTCAAACCTAGGTATATTGACATCTTATGAGAACGCTTGAAATTGACCTCTCGTTAGCAAAAAAAAAAAAAAAGTCCATGCGCAGGTTAGCAGACAGGGTGACCCCTGCGCGTGACCTCTGTAGGTGGGCCAATGGAAATTTTACTTTCATGTTACAGCTCAATCTATTTGCTGACGTATACAACACGCGCAGTAAACCGAAAGTAGCCATAACGTGATGTACAGTGTTTACAAAAACGCATGCATGTCTGTCGAGTGTGTAAAAAAATATGCCGGTGTGCAAAGGATATGCACTATACCTGTGATTTTGTTGACTAAGTACCAAATGCTTGTCAATGAGTTTTTTTTTCTGACAAATGGCATATGAATATTAGCAGATTCCTCCTTTGAAATTGTATAATATCGATTATAAATGAAATGTATAAATGTGTAGGAATGTTATATACATGTAAATGTAGTTCGGTTCTTTTCGCATAACTATACTATGAGTGTATGACTTTTGTTTGGCATTGTATGAAGACAACGATATCAACACAGCAGATTTCTTGAAAGATAAAATAAACTGATTATTCTCTTAGATTAGATCTTGTACAAATTTTTCGTGATGTTCTTGCTGCAACGTTACACAATACACAGACGATAAACATCCAATGTTTTTCTCTATAACACATGTCTACTGCCTAAATATTTGCGGTACGTAGGTTAATTACTAAACGGTGTTTTACCAGAGATTCACGAAAAGGCTTATCAGCAGAAGAAACACTCCTTTTAAAAAATAAAAAAAGGAAAAATGTGGTTCTCTTCTAAAGTTGTTTTATGTCCATATATCATTCATCCAAGTACTGTTGCTACATGGTCACCAGGACATTTTATTTTTGATATTTGTGAACTTCGTAAGCACCATTTTAGAACGGCGGACAATAATCTTGTAAATTTTATAAATGTGCTGTTTGAATTGAATGAAATCAGTAGTTCTACATTCGGTTTCAACATTCCTTCTCCTCCGATGTACATCATCAAAACGTGTTTGATTTCTAGAAATAAACTTATTTACATTAGCTTTCATTTATCTGTATGCGGGTGTATGTTTTTAATCCATTAAATAGTATATTGCTATAAAAAGAAGTAAAACAATTAATTCATATTGCAATTAAGTCGGTGTCGTTCTGCCATTCTAAAACTTCCGACGAGCAGCTAAACACTCACGAGCTATTAAAATGCGTAATGACGTCAGGTGCCAATAGAATGACATCATATATGATGTCCGACTGATACCGAACGTAGTGATTTTCACACGAGCATGCATCACATTCCCCTATCATAATCACGTGTAAATATATCAATTTGGTATGTTAAATATACCTCAAAATTTTACTAGCATATTTTAACCTAGAACTATTCAGCCTTTATACTGCTCTCGTATATGATTATTTCTTTTACCTCAGCTTATGGTAGTAGCAAGATCAATCCCGCTATAAGAGGTGCCGGTAGGCTTTTTTGACAGGGGTGCTTTACTGTTTGTAGCACTGCCCGCAAATACATTGAGCATTGATCGTGGCAGTGTTTTTTGACATAAGGCACAGGCAACCTGGCAAAGGTCAGTCACTAGAATCAACCAATAAAAAGCAATTAGGAATAGATCAGGTTCCATTAGCACTACTTAATGTATTATTAAACATGTCAACATCATAATTGATTACATACGGCTCCGTTTTGATTAGACTGATGATTTAAATGATGCAATGTGTTCAGACACCTGGTACCCACTGGTAACATAACGGATACGTTAATAGAACCTAGAATCTGCAAGTATAAGCTTTCATTTTAGAAACCTGCGAAGTAGATACAGAAATGCATATTATGTGAAGCAAGAAACTCACTTCAATGAATAGCAAAACTGTAAAAATGCCTTGAATACACGGATGTACGTTTTATGCCGTTTTAAGTCCACTATACGTAATTTATGGTATAAAGTGATCAGTCTAATATGTAGGTCGACACATAAGGGACAAATGCAATATGAGAAACGTCTGTATACAATTACATACCAGTTCTAAGGACGAGTTGAAAGCAAATCTGGCCCCGAAAGAATGAAAAGTAAAGTAATAGAAGGGAAATTATGATATGAAATCGGACGAGATGTAGACATTATACATCAGACCCTAGTTTGCAAGCATCATAAGCGCCTTGTTGACGTTATTTCTGAAAATTTAGAATTAAACCATCATGTCCCAGGAACAGAAAATCTAGGATCCCAAAATAAAGGATGAATACTTTAACAAGACGTCAGGATTGCCCTATATAAATCACTTGATTGAACAGAGAACATCTGAAACACAGATCAGGCAAGCATTGTTTGCATAGGGGTAGGGTGTAAAACTCGTAATGTGAAAAACAAATCTGCATTAGTTTGATAATATTCCATTTTGTCACTGCAATGTTTTCATGCACTAGCTTTAATTTGACATAGTAAATGAGTTTTTACATACCGTGTTATAGTAAGAAATCTAGCTCGGCATACTAGTCACCGTCACATTGACGGTCAGGTGTATGTCTGCGCTTAAACCAAGGTATAGCAACAAATAAGTAGATTTCCGATTGTAACATTCTTATTTTTAGGGAACTTAGTCACAAATATTTGCCAAGACACATTATAACTTGTCTAGATTGTTACTTTATCACACTTTTCAGAATTAAAAGTATCTCTGCAACGATAACGGGGTATGTTGTACGAAAAGCTATGGCCTGTAACAGATGTCAATGTCACATTTGTATTTACTGGGTAAAGTTAGACACTGTATCAACACTATGTCACATACAGGGGATTAAAATAGTAATTGGCCAAACTGTTCTCAATGATTGCATGAAGTAGGGCATGCAAGACGAAGTTCTATAGCACAATGGTCAAGGTCACAGTAAAGTTTTGAAAAGCAAAATATGACTGGATCTCGGGATTGTAACTTTGTCGTATGTGTTGATACAAAGCTTTCTTATGATTAAACTGTGTGTATCACGCAACAATCTGGTATGTTTCATACAGGACAACGTCAAACGAAAGGATTAAAAGTCAAAATTAGGCTTATTTTAGCTCGTCTGTTTAACTTTTTCTAGTCATATCTTGGTATTTAAGTATAACATTCACTCATATGCGAAGCTATTAGCTGTGGATCATCAAAGCATAAACTCTGTATGTCTATCAACTGACAATGTTCCGGCTTTACGTGCTCCCTATGGGTTCACGTGTTGCAATTATCAGCAGAATATAGTTCAGTATTCCAGAAACAAATTTTGTAAAATCTAATTAAAGTTGAAACGTTACGCATTACAGTCAAAACGAGCTTTCTATCACTTGAGTATATTTATCTGATTGGAAAAAGAAAAGATCAGCTGCAAATATATAGTAAATATAAACCAGATAAATTCAATTTAGATCTAACCAATATATCTAATTAATGGAATCGGGGTCAAGGTAAGTTCATGCAACATCGCACGTGCGAGGTTTTGGCAGACTGCGTTCAACTTCTAAACGTAAGATACTTGTCGAACACCCTGAGTATTTTTTCAACAGTAGTAGTTTTTGAGCTGACGTAGACTTCACTAATTACTAGTAACATTAGATATTACTCAGCATGTTCAGCAGAAAACATACATGAAAAAGTGACACATGCACTTGTATAAAAAAACATTAAAACTGATAATTAAGTAAGGCGTTCATGTGATTTTACAGTATATAAACCGTTACTTCAAGACGTACCTCACTCCATGCACACACCGTTATTCCACATTTCAAAATTAGCCGATCAGCAGTAAATCCAATAACAAAATTCCATATGAACTTTTCCAACATAGATCAGACAAAAGCTCCTAAGGAACGTAATTTTCCATATTTAGAAAAGATTTTTGAAAAATAATGAGTACTTATCAAACACTTTTGCAATGTATCTAAGTTTTTACTTTTTGCGACTGAATATTAATTGCTTTGCTCTTGGCAATTAAAAAACATTAAGATTTCACAAAATAAATGTTAAAATTCATTGAATGACTGAATACAAAATTGTAAATAATATACGGAAGCATGAAGTTAGAAAATATCTCTACGAAAAGTATAAAATAAAAGTATTCATAGCCCCCTATCATCATTATATGAACATACTTTTGTCCAATGATAATTATACAGTATGTTTCAGGATAAACTGTGTCTTATGTGACAAAATGTAATGTTAATTTTAGAAATATATTACAAGAAAAAACGTATAATATAGCTTGCAAAATAACTGACTTTGCTAAATATTCGTATACGGACTACTTACCGTGTTATGGTCGCGTTACGGAAATTCCAAGTCTGTCAAAATATGTCAAAATGATATTTATGACGTTTAACACAGTTTTATATTCATGAAAGGAAGGAAAATCCACAGATTTTTTCTATACTACAAACGTCTAAACATTTATCTATTGTATAGTCATGAACGAATTCCAACTCATAGAACGTAGGAGAAGAGGTAGAACAAATTCACAACTTCCGAAGTTTTCAAACAAGCATACCACTGAGATAGTTTGGCTGATTTCAACGATGGTCGGTAACTATAGCAACGGACGAGCGTTTCTATTTGTGAGTGATGTGTAATGATCGGAGTCAGAAGAATGTACGAGCCTATGTAGACTTGTAACTTTCAAGACTTTCGATAAAATAGTTTTATCTGTTAAAACATTTCATTCTTAATAAATCCACAAGTTGTCAAAAATAGAACAGTTTCTGAGTTCTCGAATGAACAAATTTTACAATAAAAGATATTACGTCGAAGTATGTAGGAAAGTTATCGTGTATGAACGATGGGTTATCTGTAATCAGAGCTGATCTGTTATTGGTTGCAAGTTATCGGTAAAATCAGAAATATATCATTATGGTGAAACGTACAGCCACTTCTTTTGTTTTTAAACAGTTGTAAAAGTTTGGCAGCTTTGTTGAAATAAGCTTTCTGTGAAAACTCGGTCGATTCTCACAGCGTAAATGTGCAGTAAGAAACAGTCGTATGTGTATGATAGGTGCGGCGTTCCGATGACTAAATCTTCATACATTTGAAATATTTTTAGAAACTATTTGTTACACCTCAGTAAGAAAACGGCAGTAGCATGAACGCCAAATATCATTTATATTAAATCGAAAAGATGATGTCATCAACGAAACATGATGAAATTGTGCACGATATCTACATCTTACTAGAATGTTAATTCTTTTAGACTTGAATTAAACGCTAAAATTAAACGCATAAAGTTACTCACCAGATTCATTTAACACGTCATTTTACGTTATTCCTAGAAATATTTTGTTTCATTGAAATTGGAGAACAACTTGAGAAACGATCCCAAACGGGTTCTAGTCCAAACACATGGCAATGTACTGCAAGCATCGAACATTGATTTGACGACACATACAACACAAATGTGCAGATAGTCGAAAACCGGAATAATGTCAATTGATTAATTGATAAAAGTGATGTCATTGTCATGACCAGAGTGGCGTAAATTTCAAAATGTAAATTACAGTCGTATTCTGCATTTGTGTGCGGTTTAAGTGGTCATTTGCGTAGCTGTCTTATAGATGGTCGTTTCTATTCATACGAAAAGTTTCGCCACGGCATAAAGTGAAACACTGAACTTGCCAGTCGATTGTGTTAATATAGCCCTTGTGAACTTGGGCGAGCAGCAGCCGACAATCTCTCCTTCTCTATCAAATGATTTTAGATAAAGAATGTGCGGAATTAAATCTATTTTAGATCATTAACTTAATCGGTTTTCATGAATGGACGTTATCTCCAGGTTTATAAATATACTCATTTCAATCTATTTTTGTTTCGTGTTTCTGCTTTTAGAAAGACAACCGTTAAGCCATTCACTGCCGGTATTAACTGGGCAAAAACATCATTATCATTAGAAGCATTAGAGTCTCGTCACCTAACACGTTATTTTACAGCCGGTGTCGACTGCCACTTCGAACTATGTTCGATTCCTGGTCAAAATCGAAGAGCAGTGCATCACTCAGGCTAGTGTTATGAAAGCCGAAGACACACGTGACCTATATTGGTCCCTTTTGCCAGTGGGAGTACTAATTTGAATCCTGTCATATTTACAAGCTATTATGTAATTATAGTTGATACTAAAGATTGTGATTATTGAAAGCGAAATCTTACAGGATAAATTGTTATGGAAAATGATGTTAATATGTATTGCAAGATGCAGCTGTTTGTCATTGAACACATATGTATATAGCCTTCGGCATCAGCAATAGTATTGTAGTTTGATGGCAATTGTTTGACATAACTGTTAAGTATCTTGCAGGTTAATGGGCGCGGTATGCTAAAAAGAATGTAAAAACACTTTTCTTATTTTCTGCAAATTAATCATCTACTAGCTCTATACAATCTGGAAACCTTTAGTAGTTACGTAGATGTTTCGAACAGTTCCGACAAAGTGCCTATGAAAAATCAACTAATGAGTATAGAAATCATATTTTGCAGTCATATTCTTTGAGTTAACACAGACAAGTTTGCCCCGTGATTACGATCTTCGTAGGTTTGGTGTGACATATGGTCTGAAGTGATCAACCTAACCGATAATATGCTTTTATCTTGTTGTTTTGTGTTCATCAATGATTACTTGTGACAAGTTTCCGGCATTTTTCGATTCATAATTGAATCCATACATCGTGGCTGCGATACAATCTGAATATATGTCTACCAGAGTGTTCCGGCAACAGTCTAGAAATCAGAAGTGCTACCATCCCGTCGTAAATTCGGCTACTTCACCAAGAGGAATGTCGTTATGAACATTTTCCCGTTTCTGTTTAATTTGCCTTCGGCAAAATCTTGAAAACATACAAACGGCACCGTCACATTAAAGTCATTTTATTGACCTAACTTTACCTATATTATTGAATGTTCTACGGTACTGCAACATATTTAAAGGTGATGCCTTGAAATTATAACTTAAACTTTAAGGCTTTAGTATTATGCATTGTTGAACCGTATATGTCCCGGAACGTATATATCACACGAGAGAAAAAATTCGACCGCATATGTCACACGTGTGATGTATTCGGTCGAAAATAGTCTTCGCGTGAAACGTATATGGCACATAATATGTATACGTTTGACTTCGAATTTTATAGGAACACGAAAACGAATATCTCACATGCAGAAAAAGGCAAATAAAAACGAAATGTAACGATGTTTGGGAGGCATCCATATAGGTATATACACGTATATAGGTGTAATGCGAGCCGAAATGCAATGACATGATTATCCAAGAAAGTCCAAGGTAAACGACATGCGATCAACACTTATTGGAACTTAAACACAG
>JAFMSR010001755.1:0-24999 GCA_022818135.1 Saxidomus purpurata
TCCAGTACTTAAAATCAAGAGATCGCAGTTTCGATTGCCCACTCCTCCACTAATATTACTAATGGTCGCTCGGATGAGACCTAAAACCGAGATCCGATTTATCAGTGCTGTACACCGGGTATGTTAAAGAACCAGACGGTGTTTCTGGAACGGGACGCGTTCTGTATCTTGCATCTCCCTTAATTTACTAAACTCTTCAGGGGGCGATGGTCATATTGATTATCCGTTACCAACGATAGAACTCTAAATACGCACATTATTTATTGTTGTACCACTTTACCTATAAAACGGGGACGGGGTAAGTATACGAGTGAATATAAGCGGATCATTTAGCATTACATCTACAATCCTGTGTATAAGTATGAACAATCCGGAAATTAACACGACGGCTCCACTTTGCTTCTATTCACATAAAAGTCAAATGAATTATTTTAGAAACTTCCATGGAACAACTTTCAACTTATAGTAATGTTTATGTTTTCAAAAAGGTTTTGTGTCTATGTCCAACTAGCCACGACTATATTTAATATTCTTTCAAAACAATATTCGCTTCTGTAGTTCTACAGATAAGGCCACAAAATAAGTAAGGTTCAGATCTTCATGCCAGAAAAGGAATAGGCCGGTCTGCAGTTGATATTTTTTGTATTTCTTAGTTTGCTCTACAACACTTTTTTGCAGTTGAGGGTTGATGGAGCCATTTAGTGCACGAAATGTCACTTTTAGTTAATCTGTTTGATTCACAGTGAAATGCGCGTGCTCATGTAAAAACAGTATCGGCTAATATGCGTTCATAAGCTCTGTTAAAAAGTTTTGACGTTGTCGGTGCCAGTTACAATAAAACTCTGTTACAAATAACTTTTATTATTTTTGAAGCAAATAAAATGTCTTTTATAGTGTTGAACTGTTTTCGTGATATAAAAAGGTACTGCTGCCATGTTCACCTTTTGATAGTCTACATTTGTTTGCCATGTTATGATATTGAGTATTAAAGTTCTACTTCTCTTTGTATAGGACGTTCGTACTTCAGAGAAAAAGAGAGCGATTGCTTCCGCAAAACCGACATATAAATTTAAACATGTATCTACAAAATCCTGTTTGAATAACTTATAACTTACGACTTTCATCGTAATCTGCTTTTGCCAGAAAATAAAAATCTGTTTGGTCGCAACCGTTTTCTTACATATTTTTCATAACTGACCCCTCTTTTCCCTATCATATATATATTGCGTAACAACTGGAAATAATACAACGCGTATCTGTTTCATTATCATTATGATCTTCAAGTTTATAGCTTGTTGTGTAGTAAATTATGTATGCATTACATCTTTGCATCTGTAGTTATATATGCTGTTCTTTTGTTTTGTAATGAATTCGTTGAAACGTATGAAGGCATTCACTAGCTGATACATAAATTGTGTTTGATACATTTTAGCCGGTATGAACATATAGTTTTATATTCTAAGTAAAATCCTGTAAAATGTACTTTAAGAAGACTGAAAACTGTGTCATATTACATTCAGTACACCACCTCACGATAAATTACATAGAGGATAATTGTTGGTTTCGATGTAAGATCACGATATAATTTCACCGAGTGGGCACAAAAAGTGATATCTTCACGAGTGGCGCAGCCACGAGTGAAAATAACTACTTTTGGTGTTCACGAGTGAAATTATCGTGATATGACATCGATACCAACAATTTTTCTGTTTATTTTATGTTTAAAACTCTATTTTTGTTGAGTTTGTTTCAATAAAATGTTGAAAATCGCGGGAAACGTCATCAGAAAGCAAAACATTTATGACGTCATTTTAACGACGTCATCGACGTATGGTTTCCAACATTCTTTACGCTCGGTTTACTTTTAGATGTTAATCTGGGTAGAAGATTTTGATAATTTCACTGAGTGAACAGTGAGTTTATCAGGATATAATCCACCGTTATATTTCGATAAACCACTGAAAAACATAAAATAAAATTCTATTCTACTCAGTATTTCCTCGTGTTGAAAATATCTTTCTTCCTTATTCTGTAGAAGTCAGCATTATCACACAAAATATATAGATATGGTTTCTTATTGTAACGTAGATCTATTCGCATACAGACTGATATAGAATGGCAGAATCGCTTACCTCAATGAAAGGTATTTTCTACCTCAAAATTGTACAGAGAACAACTTCAATGGGCACGTTTTAAAAGTTTGTAAATGAGTTAGTATTTTATTTCAAGTTACTACATGTGATAAATACACTTTATAGATGACAATTCACATGCTTCAAATTTAAAGTATTTAATATTGCATTGTTTAGATCTAAACTGTTGGTAAGTGATTGACCCATTATTTTCTCCAATTAAATTCTTTATGAAATATACTTTATTCAACAATTTCAAGAGTGTACTTCTAAGTTCATAAATTCAGATGCAGACAATATTATCGTAGAGAGTGAGTTGTTTCATTTTAAGACTGTGTCTGGTACGAGTTATCTATGCCAGCTTGGCTGTTTTGTCTTTTCATATATCAACATGAGCCTCCGATTTTTGTCGAGTTAAAATAGAATCAGGGATAATTTCAATCGAGTGTACGTTGAATGAAGTGTAACGAAAAATGTTATACTTGAAATATTTGTTCGAAATGTATACTGCCTTATCATCTTCAATAAAAGCTGTTTAATTGGCGTTTATATATAGATCATTAGAAAAGCTTACATAGATGGTCAGCACCCATGGCATCTATCTTATAATGGTGTAGAGGTTAAGGTGTCTGCCGCTCATCCCGGAGACTGTTGATTCAAGCCCCAATAGGCTAACGACTTTACCTCCTCATGTGACACTAGTACTGTTTTTCCAGGAAGCGGACTCGAGGGAGACTCGATAAGCTGAAAGCTTTCTTCTCAATCGAGCTAAACTAAATTATTATGAACTAAACTAAATACAATATACCTTATCGAGTATATAGTTTATATCATTATAAATAGTCCTCCCTAACCAGCACTTCATAAAAGGGTTATTGACTAAACACTAAAAATATTATAGAATATAAACCACGTTCTGAATTATTAAATTCAATAATAAACATATAAAGAAATTAAGAAAAGTAAATGGAACTCTAATTGCACGTTAACTGAAGTCCACACTTTCCCTTATGTATGCAAAAGAGGCTTCATGATCAATGGATCTTCATGAAACTTTGTTATAATGACAGCTATTTTGAATTCAAATATGGGTAATCTTGGATTATAAACTAGGTCACCAGGTCAAATCATATGAAAACATTGTGTTTGCCAAAGTGATGACATATACAATCTATCATTATGAAAAATTTTCAGATTTTTTTTGTAAAGATGCCTAGGCAATGTTCGAATCTGGATGACCTGATGTAAAAACTAGGTCAAACTGTCAAATAAAAGACAAACACTTTGTTAACACTCTAGAGACTACATTTATTACCAAATCATCATGACATTCGATCAGACTGTTTGTCTGAGTTAATATTGGTCAGAAACTAGGTCACAAGTTCAAATCAAGGACACCCCTTGTTAATGGTGTAGAGACCACATTTAATATCCACTCTTCATGAAAATTGGTCAGAATGTTTGTCTTCAAATTTGGGTGATCTGGGGTCATAACACAGTCAAGTCAAACGAAAAGCTTGTTAACACTAAACCCGTTTAACATCCATAATTTATAGGCATTGGGACAGACTATTTGCCCAAAAGATTTCTTGGTCAAGTTTGAAACTGGGTTGCTTAGAGTCAAAAACTAAGTCACTAGAACAAATCAAACTAAACCCTTGTTGACATTCTCTGGTGGCCATATTTAATGCTCAGTTGTCATGAAATTTGGTCAGAGTGTTTGTGTGGATTAACATATTTTCAATACCCAGGGATTACAATATGTAGTACATTTTGTACTGCAACAAAATGTTTCAGTCGGAACAGTTGTGGAATAAATGATTTAATGCCCTTTGTACTTCTCATATTTTTTCAAGGGATTTTAATGGAATTAATATCATATACAACAGATAATTATCTAATGATTATATCACTAAATCTTATGAGACAAAAAAAGATCACTTTGAAAGGAGCGCGGGTGTTGTTTGGCATATTGGCGTACAGTACTGTTTAAATTTAACTTAAAAACAAATTGCTCTTTTTGTGCACTATGTTTAAATAATACAAACAGTACTAAGCGCTTTCCGGTGGCAGCTTTTCGTGAAATCCTGACATTAACTCGAACGAAAACCATATCGTATAGAACATAAATTTATTATTATGCAATTAGTAACTTTATGGTTCTATCCGAGTATGCACGTGACTCTAATTCTAATTACAATGTATGACACAGAAACAATATTTGCTGTTGCTTCACTATGTAATTGAAACTATTTTTTCTCTTGAGTTTCCATCAGCATGTTTGCAAATATTTTACTTTGAAATTTCCCTTTTATTTACTGTCCAAATTCACCATTTTCGGATTCTGACTAAATGTCACACTGTTTCACGTGCAACTTTTGAGACGGAGTTCAGTTTCCCTTTGACCGACATTCTATAGCGAAATGACTAAACGTTCCACAGTTGTGAGATTTGCGGTGTCCTTGCCTCTATCGT
Organism: Saxidomus purpurata; assembly: GCA_022818135.1. NCBI lineage: Eukaryota > Metazoa > Mollusca > Bivalvia > Venerida > Veneridae > Saxidomus > Saxidomus purpurata. The sequence continues at coordinate 4,608 of JAFMSR010001755.1, forward strand.
AATATTCCCAACATATTTGCATGTAGATTGTTTTGAAGGTTGTAATTTTGTAATCACTTAGAGGTTTCCGTTTAGGTTTTTCGACCTGAATATCCTTCTGTACTGATTCACTTTTGTCTTTAACTCTGTACACAATGCCTCAGTGACACGGCACACGTCTATGCATTTTTCTAGTATTAAACTATCATTATGCAAGAGGCGGTTTCTCAAGCCGTTTATGACTCACCTTGCGTACAGTTATTAAACATGTGTTTTACAAATATCGCATTTGTTTACCCTACACAAAATGCCTCAAACTTTTCCAACACAATATCGATATCATCCTTTTGTGAGTCATCAGCAAAGTCAAATTAGCCAAAGATATAAATCGCTTGTAAGAAATGTGGCTGTTCCTAAGTCCGTCGGTTTTTGTACGAGTCCTGTCGTTTATTCATTAATAGTCCTAAAACGTTTGAACTTTGTCCATATCCAGCTTTTGTAGAAAAGGTGACAGTAAAGGCACAGCCGGAGAACTGTGAGACGTTGCGGGTGTTGCTGCTTCTAAGGCCAGTGTTGGTGCTTCCTCTTCATCTCTTATGGTTAATTTATTGTTAAAATAATTAAGCATCTGCTGTTAAACGGCTGCTGTTCATCCTTATTTATCTTTTCTAGCAAACGTGGTGGTGTTCAATCCATCTGTTGCACTGTTCTTTTACTGCTTAAAATATTTGGTCTTGTATTTCAGGTATCTCATCAGTGGGTAAGACTGAAGACCCTTCGGCAGGACCAAGTATGTGTGTAACAGAATAAAGTGTCTCCGTTTCAAACTCCTCCTGCTTTGAAGTATTTGATGTGTCTGAGCCTCCATCGCTTAATCATGGCGTACTGCTACAATATTGTCTAGCACAGCTACCACCTGTTCTTCAACCGGATTTAGATCTTGTACAGTGTCGATTCATCTCCTGTCAGAGTCTGTCTTTTCATATTCTAGATGCTTTTATTTTAACAGTACCGAACCAATCTAACCACTTACGTCTTATTCCATCACCAGAACGTGTAATGTTTTAGACAGGTAAATTAGTTCACATGCAACGCCATCCTAACATGTCCTCTGTTAAGTTATTTAGTCACTAAACTTCTCAAATAATGTTTATATTGTACTCCATACCTCTCCACCAAAACTTATAACTCTTCTTCTACAAACTTAGATCTTTAATTACTTAAAATTGTTGTTAGTCTACTTTCTCTCTTCCATTCAATTTATCTTGAAAATTGAATACATTCGCGGAAAGATTACATAATAATTTCGTTACTAACGGCGAATTAACGAACACTTCTAGATATGCAAATAACGATTTCGTTAAAATATGACGTGTTGGTTAGGCTGTCGAAATGTTTTCGTCAATATCATTTTAACAACAACTTCATGTTCCTAATTCGTGATTTTGAGTCTTTAGGGTGCACATTTAGTTAACACATTTATTTCGTGTTTTTGTTTTAGGCAATTAGTTTATAATAAAAGAGAATAATGTGTTTTGTACATGTATAAAAACATTAACTTCAATATTTCACATGGAATTTCACAGATACATGTGTATATTTAGTAACACGTTGATGGCTCAAACACAATAAATTTACAGGAAACTAATTCTCACTCTCACTAAAAATACTTAAAACACAGTGACTGCTTTGAAAGCACAATACGAAACTAGAACTATCACTGAAGGTGATGAATACCCCCCGAACACCCCACTGACTCAGCATTTAAAAATTATGTAATATTACATGCTTTGATTATTGGACATGCACAACTTAAGGCTTCTTTGAAGTATAATTAAATTTTGACGAGCGGGTTTGGAGGTTAAAAGCGTCCACAAGATTTTACCATCTCAAGCCCCTGTGACCTTTGATCTAGTAACCCGAAACATGGATCATGCACAACTAGGCATGGTGCTTATCACTTCAATGAAGTATCATTAAATTCTGACCAGGGGTTTTGGAGATTTAGCGTCCACAAGATTTTACTATCTCGAGCTCTTGTGACCTTTGACCTTTGACCTAGAGACCCGAAACCTAAACCATGCACAACTAGGCATTGTACTTATCACTCGTGTGAAGTGTGTTTAAATTCTGACCAGGGTTTTTGGAGATTTAGCGTCCACAAGATTTTATTATTTCGAGCCCCTGTGACCTTAACGTTTGACCTAGAGACCCGAAACCTAAATCATGCACAACTAGGCATTGTACTTATTACTTGTGTGAAGTATCATTAAATTCTGACCAGGGGTTTTGGAGATTTAGCGTCCACAAGATTTTACCATCTCCAGCCCCTGTGACCTTGACCTTTGACCTAGAGATCCGAAACCAGGACTACCCACAACAACGTATTATACTAATCACTTGTGTGAAGTATCATTAAATTCTGACCAGGGATTTTGGAGATTTAGCGACCACAAGATTTTATCATCTCGAGCCCCTGTGTCCTTGACCTTTAATCTAGAGACCCGAAACCTAGACCATGCACAACTAGGCAGTGTACTTATCACTTGTGTGAAGAATCATTAAATTCTGACCAGGGGTATTGGTGATTTAGCGTCCACAACATTTTACCATCTCGAGTCCCTGTGACTTTGACCTTTGACTTAGAGATCCGAAACCTAAATCATGCACAACTAGGCATTGTACTTGTCACTTGTAAGAAGTATCATCAAAATCTGACCAGGGTTTTTGGAGATTTAGCGTCCACAAGATTCCGTCTACAGATGGACGGACGTTCTTACCAGACGGACTTTGTGAGGTTATCCCTTTGATCTTTCTTTGATCTTTTTTAACCCCAGAATGAAAGTATTTAACCCTACAATGCCATTTTTAACCCCATAATGACGGAATGAACTGAAAGAACCTCACAATGCTAAGTTGTACTCAAACCCTAACCCCGTAATGTCTACTGGGCATGTACGGACAGACGGACGGACGGACAAGCTGAATCCAGTATACCTCCTAACACTTTGTGTTCGGGGGTATAATAAGCCATTATGCTGACTTACTTGCCGTATCTTATGAGAGCATAGAAATGAAAAGAAACATTTCAAAATAGATGGATTATCACTGTTTGCCTAGGATAGTCAACACGATGCTTTCTATACTTAATTGCACTGTTTCTGGTTGAGGTGTATAAATGGATGTTTCAGACACATATTAGGAACATTCGTCTTTCAGAAATAGAGATACTTTGCAAAATTATTTATAAAACTAAGATGTATCACGTAGACTATTAACAATCCTGGTCACGTTTTCTTTGATGATGCCAATAAGTTTGTTTATTTCTTCTGAATAGAACCGACGAAAGTCAAAGCAATATATTTCTGTTTTCATATTAAAGAAGTAGGTATCGTTAAATGGTTGCATGTATCTCACGGTTCGTCTCTCAAGCCAGTTTCTATCATAACGATTAGGCCTTGGTCTGAACCATTGATGCCTGCATGATCTGTAATGATGAACTAACGCCTTCGTTGGGTCTACTCCTTCTCTTTAATACAAAAATGAATGATAAACATTTACAAAACGGAATAAATTAAACGTCTAAACTGTACTGTATACTTCCCTTTCACTTTTTTCTGTTTTGTATTTCTTTTTTATAATTTATTACACCATGCATAATTATATGAAATATACAATTATTTTGCATACAAATACAATACAATGTGCAAGAATGCAATTTTCTTTATTTATATTTGTTACAAAAAATAAGAAAGTTGATGTTTGTGTTGTCTCCAGTGTAGTTTTGATATTTCTTGTAAAAGCTATACTTTTGTCAGACAAAACTGCATTTTACCAAATCCAACCATATATGAACTAGTTTGTAAAAGAGTTAGAAAAGTAGTAAGGTAACGTTAAAAACAATACATGTATTGATAGATAAATTTCCTTTGTAAATTAACATAAGTCAAATAAAGATTTTTCAACAACTTTGTCAGGCCTTGTGTATTTTCACGTCATGAATCTATTCTTGATAAAATGCATACCATCATATTTTATCGTTTAATAAAATAGTCAGGAATTCGGATGCGTAGTAATTAAATCACGAGTGCGCTGCACGAGTAATTTAATTTTTCGCATCGAATGACTGACTGTATTTTATCAAACGATAAAATACAGGCAAACGATGAAATACAGGGACACATTTATTATTTCGATTCTAACACGAAATTGTTTTTGAAAAATACCCCGAACTATGTTCAACGCGTAGCAACATTACATTGGCGATTGGACGCGCTTGTCATTTACCGCACGTGGTATTTTATCGTAAAATAACGTATAGCTTCTTTTCCTCTATATCTATATACGAAATGTTGCGGATCGTGTTAGAATTAACGTCATCATAAACCAATTATTAATTTTTGAACACAGCGGTGTTATGTAAATTTAGAATAAATGTAAATGGAAATTTGAGTCACCACCAATACCCATAATACACCCCAGCCCCAATCAAAAACCTAAACAATGTTTGCATTATACATGCTCCAAAACACATTTGTTTTATTTCGCTATGAAAGTCGTTCATATTCAAAATAGTATAAAATTCTGTCGTTTTGCTGCGGTAAGACTCGAAAGATTCACGTTTTATTAATGTTTTGCAAGTTACTTGCACTTCGGACTACTGACTGGTGAATCGTGTGTGTCATCTTGTAAATGAAATATTTTTTACAGTTAAAGGGGAGTTAAATTAACACAACAAACATCAATTTTTTATGTCAACAATTCGATCTAATTTTGTTTCCTCTACAAACCATTCTAGAACATATTTTACCGTTCTTGCGGTCATCGATCTTGGATGCCGCCGAACAGAACGTATATCCCTGTATGACTTTAGCTTTAAAATTGCATGTTCAACACTCCCTCTATAGGAGTGTATGTATCTGTAAAATTTTCTTCGATTTTTCTTGGATGTTTAAAAATAGGTGGAAAACTCAAAATGAAAGTGAAAGAAAAACTGTCAAAAAAAGAAATAAATTTATAGCAACTGTTGCTGTTACTTTAATTACTCGGAATATTTAGATTTAAGTTCGTACATTTATTCTTTACAAATGATAATGAAATATTTCAGAAATGATATTTTTAACAAAGCGATTTTGTGTTTTCTACATGATCGCAAGTCAAAAAATAATCAGATGGGTGAGGAAGCAAGAGAGGCAAGAGATGCCATAGGTCGTGCACGAACGAAAACCCTGAAATACCACCTTTGCCTTTCAGCATTGTTAAAATCTAAATGTTTTTTTTGTTGTTGTTGTTTTTGTTTTAATTTGAGGCCGCCTATGGGTAACCCAATTTATTTAGATACAATAAAAGCAGTACAAACAAGCTCTGTGGCTTTCAAAAAGACTACATTAACAGTTTCTTTTTATAAACTACATCCCTGAAAAGGAATTTTTCACAACGAAAAATATCATAAAGCATGTTCATGTATTATGTTACAATCATATGTACGGTACCACAACTATGCGTTTCATAAATCTTATATTAAAAAACATGTAATTTTTACAAAGAATGTATCTTATATTTATATTATAGTATAAATTCATACATTAAGGAGTATAGAAAAATAGTAAATTCTTTGCAAAAAGTGACATCTGTACTGCACACATTTCATACATTACGTTTAAAACATTTTTTCGGTCATTTTGACAAATCTAACAAAAATGCATAACGAAAAAGAAATACAGTTAACTTCAGTAGAAAAAATGTTTGGAGTATATAGCCACAGTCTATACAAAATTATAAACACACTTGTAGGAATGATATGAAATTTTCAGTTCAAAGTGTGTCAAAAAGGAAACATATAAATTTCTTAAAGCTTAATATCAAGCAAATTTTTAATTTCCACGGCCGGTGTACACCATATAAAATCTAAATGTTAATAATTTTATTTTTAGAAAAATCATAGAAGCAAAATTAAATTATTGTAATTTTCGCGAGAGTACTCGTTCGCGTAATAATCATTTCGCTTATTCAAGCTCTCTGGCAATGAACGTTTTCCGGAAACATACCGGAGTTCATGGTTTCGTGGATTGATCCGGATGTAAAAAATCGCGAACCCTTTGTCTGACGAATTCAAAGTGATTTAAAGTATGTGTGTCTACTAAACAGAACATGTGAGTACCTACAAAGAATCCTACTGTATAACATTTAAACCTCGGAATTTGTGTCATACTCTATGATACCTGTAAGAAGTGACTGGACTACTCATTTTTGTATACTTTTAAGGTGCAGACACTCAACCAGCGTCAGGTAGAGCCACACGACGAGAAGCAAAGAGGTTTTGAGTTACATACAACACAAAGGTGAATTTTAGTGCCGCAGCTGCCGATATTTAAGAATGTTTCACCTTTTAGAAAGCCCCTTATTTTATTCACCAGTCAGCATTCCGATGTCCGAGTACGTTGCAAAACTTTAATAAAACTTTCATCAGTCATATTCAAGAGTAGAAAACACACGATAATCAATGGACATAATGTATAATGAAGTAAATAGAAGAAAAAAAATACCTTTTGTATCCTGTGAAAGGAGTGTTTTGATGAGTATAATGGGATCCAAGTTCTACTTTTGTGGGAATATAGACGAGTTTTTCTCTATCAATCATCGGAATAGTGCAATTATTATATTTTCCAATAAAGAGTGCATGTTCAGGAATCGTTGGTCCCCACGTGATCATGTGTAGTGCTGTCCAGAAGTGATTAGTCGCTACTTCCGATTTATGAAAAATATCATCCTATAAACGAACAGAAACTGCATCAGAACTGTACTAAATTACTTATGATATATTTCGTGTAATACATCCTTTAATTGCTACACAAAAGAAATTTAAATGTTTATCATATTATATCAAAATGACAATGAGAAGGAGTGACGAACAATGCGCAAATCGTATGCAGTCTTCATGCGACTTCAACTATTGTAGCTCCACTGTTCCTTTGAAATTATTCAAAATCAAGCATTAGTGTTAATATTCTGGTGATGTATAGTTATTTGATATCTAAATGACAAAAGGATAAATGTACCATGTTTTTCTAAACACACACGTCATTTAAGATTAACCCGGAAAGGACACAAAAAAGGCTACGAACATGTATAGGAACTTATTTTGAATGGTACAGTTTCATATGAACGGACAGAACCAGACCAGGACACTAAGCAGCATATTTCTTCAAAGTGGTATTGAGTAATGAGCAATTCCTCTTGAAATGTCAACTGCATGTTAGTCAGAAGAGCCGTGTCGCAAGAGAATGTTCATAGTTATTTGATGTCAATTTGAAAACTCCTCATATTTTGTAAAACTTTGCAGTTCTAGAAGTTTTAAAAATACTGCTTGCCCTTTGTGTTAGTGGTTTTCGCAGTTAGTGTATTTTTTCAAAATAACATAGCCACAAATAATAATAATATGATAAAATCGTAAAACTTTCTGGCTTCATATTAAAATAATATAAGAAAATAAATGCCAAATCACTCAGTACGGAACATACCGATGTAACAGAAGTAAATCTTCGATATTCAAAGGGTCAAATAATGTTATTCATTATCGGACCCCATTATTCAATAAGACTTGAATATAGATAAAATCATGTTAACTTTATGTCTTGTTATAGTTTTCATATTACTATTGAATGTACCAGTAAATTGCTTCTGTAGCATATTGTATTATCTACCCGGAACAACTTCTAAGAAATAATTAAGATATTGTTTCAATCTAACACGCTGGCCAAACCAAAATAATAAACATTATTATTCAACTTTACAATATTACACTCTGTATTAGATCAATTGCACACATGATATGAAACAGGTAGAGCTAATACAAAGCATAACTGAGCCAATATGAGAAAAGCAGGGCCAATACGAGAAAAGCAGGGCCAATATGGAATTCAAGCATTCTGATTGGTTTAAAAGAGAGGGCCAATACGGAGAAGTCACTTCCGTTCGATTTTTAAACGACGCCATTTTGTTTTCAGACTCATGCTGATATCGGAAAATGACTGTAAAATTTTTATTTTTGAAATTAACATAGGGTTATGGGAATTCATTTTCTTAGTTAGATCATTTTCTATCCATCCATAACAGTTTTGAAGTAAAATTCAAGAAAAAGTTGATTTTCATTTTTTCATCCCCCTCTACTTGTGTGAAAATGCGATTCAAACGGTGAGAAAATAAATCTACCATGTCCACTGAGTTGTGGATAAGGAAATCTCACCCTCGGGTTGAGATGCGTCCAAAAAAACTCGGTAGAGCCTCATTTTTGTGACGTATCTCAACCCTTGGATGGGATTTCCTTATCCACAACTCATGAACATGTTAGATTCTCTTTATATTCTTGTTAATTTAGCCAATATTGTAAAGTTGAATAATAAAATTATCATTAATCAAGTGATTTCATATTGGCCTTGTTATTTGTCCTCGGGCAGTCGTATTAGCCCTCGGCCTTCAGCCTTGGGCCAATACGACCACACTCGGACAAATAACAAGGCCAATATGAAATCACTTCATTAATAACATTATAATATTGCATATTCTCAAGCATGTTTTCAACTCGAGTAAGTTCGAGAATCAACGGTAGAACATACGGTATCATTTGCGATAGCGCGCAAACGCAAATAAAGCGAGGATTGCTATGGTGGAGTCAATATCATATTTGACAAATTCATATTTTGCATCCAGGGCCAATAACTCAGGACATAATCCTGCTTAATACTTATACCGCGATAATTAAATCATATATATATCATATTGAAAACGAGGCACATATAGCAACCAATCAAAACGAATAAATTAACGACCTATCGTTTTGATCTGCACTGTGCTTTTTATAACAGAGATATTGCAGTATTTTTTGGATTTACTCTGATCAAGATTGCTGAATTAGGGTATTTGTATTAACGTTTACAAACCAAATGTGGACAATAAACGGTCGACGGAATATTTATATCAAATGAATTAAGACATATGCCTAGAAAAAAAATGAATACATCTTCCTTAATGTCTTCATGTAATACATTTACCATTTAGTAATACTTACAAATAATTTTCGCCACCCGTTTTTAAATATATATCCATTCGGTACAAGAAATTCATCAGTGTCTACAACTATCACATAGTCATACATAAGCAGTCGTGCCTGGCAATTGAATAGTGCCACTTGTTCATCATTCCAGCCTTGTCGATTGTTTGTGTCTATTACAGTTTGTATTTCTAGAAATATCGAAAGTTAATGTCATAGTCCTAATAATCATATAATTTATTTTTAGAATTTCTTTCTCCTTACTTTTTTAACGTTAATCAAATCATTTAAAATAAATATATGTTTTTGTTATCATTGTTCAAAGAAATTCAAAGATATATATGGAAAATAGAAAATAGAAAATTTTAACACTTTTGTTACGTACGTGAAACTATTTGTTAAAATTAGATTTATTGTAACAAATTATCACCTTTCAGCTTTACGAATTTCAGAAATGAAGATAGTCTCTTAAAGTCCGTCCCTTTGTGGTGAAACTGTCTACCCTAATTAATCTAAGAAACTGCATTTACATCTAATGGCTACTTAATAAATTTGCTATGAACTAATAGGAAACATCCAGAGTTTAGGCTGTATTTTTTAACAAATTCTAGACAGAGACTTTAAAATGCGTGTTTCTGTATCCGGTCGTCAGAAGGTTATGTTATTTGATACAAGTAAGCACCTTATGGTACAGTAATAGCACTTGAACAGAAAGGCTTTAAGTGTGGTGTTGGTTTGAAATAAATATTAATCAGTAAGTTACAAATAATCAATTGCAGTTGAAAGCATTGCTCAAAACTAAATTTTGGTAAGAATCATATACTATGTCGTAGTTATTTTGTACACGAGTATAGGAAGGAACCCCTTAAATCGGAGTTCCTTGAGGAGCTTGGACTACCACATTGAAAAGGATTTTAAACGAATCATGGTTTCAAATAGTTGTGGTTTTAAACTTACATATTTTTATCGAACTTACGCCGACTACGTGTAATTAAGTTATTATATTCAAATCAATATTTAGACTGCGACAGTCTACATGTATACTCATGCCTTGCAGACACTGTTAAGCGATATACAGTCATAATGACAATGTATCTCTGGTTCTTGGGCTGAAATTATCTTGGGGGTGGGGGCAGGGTTTGCTTTCTCTCTCTTAGAGAGTTATAGTCCCGACCAACCCATGGAACACAAGTCAAGCTGTCAGAACTCCCGGGTCTTGCTGTGCAATCCAGAAAACCATAGTTCGATCCCCGGTTAAGGCACATGAGAAATTTGTTCTCGGCCCGGTTTATAAATGTTGATAAGGAATTCAAAACAGAAGTTTTAGACTTGGTTGTTGGCCTACGGCAAACTTCTGTAACACCAATGTGTAGTCTTCAGCTTATTTGCACTACTTTTACATTGTTTATATCAAACCTTTTAAGGGAAGATCAAATTCCATTACTTCAGCAAATCCTTCTCTTTCATAGTACTGAAAAACCTTCCTTGCAGGAGTGTTTAACATATATAAATGAGTAAAAACTTTGTCGGCTCCGAATATCCGAATGGTTTCAAGCCACTCAACTAATCTGCCAGCATCTAAATCACCATATGCTATTTTAGCACATACAGCAATTTTTTTGTCACTTTTATATTTTTTCACAGGTCTATTTAGTATGACCACGTTCTTATAGTATTGCTCATCCGTCGGACACATAGTGTTTTTAAAAGTCAGAGATACACTGCGGACGCTAGATGCATTTTGCTGAAATGGACAATGATACTGTATTGCATTTCGAATTGCTCTTGGAGGATAAATTTTTTTCACGAATGAAATCGAAGATGCCATGTTTCCGTTCTGCAGCATATAGCAACATTGAAATGGGAGTACGCTATCATTTCCTATTTCGAAGGCGTTGACAGCAATGGTGTTAAGTTCATTGTACTGCTTCGATTCTTCTGCATCTTCAAATGTATGTTGAACGAATACCGCTACAGCCGAATACATGTACACATTACTATTATATGCTTTAATTAATATATTTGTTTCTCCGCTGCCACCATAATAAGACTGAAAATAGAAAGGAGTGTGAAATAAATCGTTTAGCTAAATATTTATTTCCAAAACCCCTTTTGTTTTTATAATTTTAAGATATAAAAAGAAAAAATGTTTTTAACAAGACAAATAAAACAATCATGTGCTTAAATCGAAAATGTTTTGCAGGTAAATTGTTGTCGAATTAATGATATTTTCACTTTAAACATACGCTATGTTATCGATTTTTCTGTGCCACTAACTATATTCATTTTATGATTATTTGTTACATTTCGTTTTATTAAAGCCACATAACACATTCATTTATATGTGTTAACACTAATATTTTAAACGACGCAGCCAAAGTCGGCATGAATCAATAAATCATATGTACATTAGGAAAGGACCATAATTCAGTTAAGAAAAGCCATTGCACCGGAACATGCCTGCAAGTTGCGCATCTCCACTTGAAAAGAATGCTCTCCATACGGATTTGTTGAATTTCTGCCCTTTGTTCGGGAGAAATAGCGCTCTGGCACGAATGTATATGAATAATTAATCAAAGGGCATTAATTGATTCCGTGAAATATCATTAAATTGAAACATGCCGATAATATGCTCATTTCCTCTTAAAAGTGAGTCAGTCTATGATGTTTCACAAAATTCAAATGAGTGGTTCTTATGAAATGGCCCGACATGAATGCACAAAAGTACTATATCTTATATATGTACATATAACGAAAGGACCATAATTAAGAGTAAAACTCAACAAACCGAAAAATGCTTGAAATATGTGCTTCTCTTCCTGTTAAGAAAGCTTTCCAAACATTGTGTCTAATTCCAGCCTGTGGTTACTGAGAAATAGCATGGATACGATGGTAAATAAAAAAAGTAATTAAAGGGAAATGACCCTGTTGAATATAATTTTGTCAGGTTAAAGCAAAAAGTGAGACCATGATTTCCTACATTCAATGGTTTTCTGAGTCTGTTTCAATCCTCGGATATCATTCATTACACACAGAACCTTAAAGTATGCCATATATTGAAATGGCTATAGACAACTATGGGTTTTGTTTTATTTAATAAAATACAATGCATTTCTTTTTAATTCGAAGATGTTTTGAATACTCAATTCAATTTTTAATGATTGCATCATGATTTCTAAAGTATTTCTCTGAAAATAAGTCGATAAAATAGTAATATGTTCCTACATCAATTGGTTGTCTGAGTGTGTTTGAATCAAAACGTTAAAGCTTACCTGTGATATATGTATTGCACACAGAACCTTAAATGTCTGTTTTGAACAACAATGGCGAGTTATTGTCGTCACATTATTGTCGTTGTCATCGTCGTTGTCGTCTGCGGTGAAAAATTTGTTTATTTAATACCCTTCTTCACATTGTATGCTAAAGATGCTGAGTGTGACCTGGTTTTTTTTTGGGGGGGGGGGGGGAGGGTAAATACATTAATTTTGATGAATTGTGGTCGATTTTGAGAGTTTGACCTAGCTCCTTCATTTGTTGTTAGATTGATTTCACATTTTTCACCTACAATGAATGGATAATGCATTTGAACATATGAAATGGGTTTTTGAGTCATACATTGGGTAGAAGGACGAATATTTTAGTATTTTTGGACTTTGTCACTTTTAGCTAGTCTGATTTTTTTAAGTTTCGAGTTTACCTGTTCACATTTGTACAAGTTACATAACCCTGTCATGTATTTTGACTGGATAATTCCCCCCGTTTTAACTTAGAAAGTTATAGTCTTATATTGTACCAATATATCCTTTGAATAAGTTCGTAGATTTTATGACTACACCACTGTGATAATTATGTGATAAATTTTCTTGTCTTTCAAATAGAATTTGTGATATTTTCTGTTAGTAAATCTGTGCATAATCTTTGTGACTATCTTGATAGATAAGTATTTGATATAATCCTTTACAATAATAGTATTCAATCATTTAAATGTGTATGCATGACTTTCTGTGTCAGGCCACCAGTAGTAGGGACCACTATGGAAATAAAAGGAAAGCTTCTTTTCCCCTTTGTTGTGTTATCCCTGGTATTGGTGTGCTCTACATGGCTCAGTTAGTATGTCACTGTGTTTGTTATTTGTTTTAGCACATGCATCTTATTGATTATGCTATGTTTTATGTACACTTTTACCGAAATAAATCTATCTATCTATCTATCTACACACACAATGATATTGTAACAATGAACTTCATGCAACCAAAAGTATTTATGAATATCTCTAATTGGATAGTGTTTTGGGTTCTTGGGCCAATGTCACTGTTACTAGAAATAGGAAAAAATTTAATGTTTTCGATATTTGTAGGTACAGTTGACATAATGTAACAAACTTTTGTTTGTAGTAAATATTTAAGAAGATCTTTAATGTGTTGTGTTTTGGGGCTCCTGTTGACAAGAAAACGAAAACCTTTTGTGGGATTGTGTTTCGGGGTCAAAGTCAAAGACACTGTTACTTAAAAATGGTAATAAATAAACAATAAAAAGATAAAATCAAACGAGCGTCCGGCACCCGCAAGCGGTTCTCTTGCTGCACATATCTTTTGCAAAATTCAATGTGTTTTGAGTACACAATTCGATTTTTTTAAGATTACGTATGTCCCGATCCTTAATGTGTGTAACAGTAAAACATAAGCATTCATTTTGATACATTTTCATTGATTTATACCGTACATTTATTAAGACATTGAAATAAAAGTGAAAGATTACATTTACAGATTTAACAAACGCATTGCCGTGCTTCTATGCTCGTGGATGATTTATTTATACAAATGATAACATATAATGAATTCTTTTATATTAATTTATTGATTTTCGATTGTGAAACAAGTTCTTACATCCTAGACATATCGCTCCCGAGACTAACTCGATATAGAATAAACTTCGGAGAGAGATGGGCAATGTACAAATATCTGTTCCTCGTTTAAGATCATTTCCGCCATGGCACTGATGGGATCGAACACATGACCCTCTGGTTCTGAGGCGCACGCGCTATAATTGTGCCATTGTGGCATAAATTAATTAAGTTATGTATTAGCTATTCTTTTTACACATCAAAAATAAAATGTCTATCCGGACTAGCTAATGCTTCCATGCAATTTACTTGTTAATACGCTGTGGGTTTTTTTTCCTTGAATGTTGAGGCTAATATCCAAACCTACCAATATTCAAACTCTTGTTATAATACTATGAAAGGGAATAGCCTAACGTAAAATCCCATTTAAAATTAATTCATGTCTGTTTTAGATAAGTGTAAAGGTTTCCGCATGATACAACATTTTTAATCTATTTGAAATATGTCTTTCGAAAAGCAGTCCGATACAGTTATAACAAAGGGTAAAAGTAATACTTTGTGTAATTTCATTTATTGTCTTGTTACTTTGTTTCTTTCTTTACTGCTTAGATAATAATTAAATCAGTTCCGTTTTAGTTTCTTTAAATCGTTTTCTTACCTTGGGATGAAAATGTCCATCAAATAAACTATTCAAAGAAATAGCAACAATCGCATACACTAATAAATACGCACGTTTACAAGCCATTATCGGGTGTAGTTTAAACGCCTCGCGATATGTAATAAACGTATATAAAACGTATGCCTGCGTGGTTTAGTATCAATAATGGTAAATTCATTTATTTTGAGAAAATGAATGATACGGCAATATATATCATATATGGCCAAACTATATTATATAGATACGATAGTTATGAAACAATAGCGAAAAAAACACAACGGGATGTGAGAGTTAGCTTGCTACATGTATTCCTAAAGTATGTTGCTGTACACATGGCAATGAAATATCAAAGTAGAACATATTGTTGGAATTACACTCGCAATTAGTAAATCTTTAACGACGTAAAATATTTTATAAATAGACCGAGATAACATTGTTAGTATTCTGATATACTTTACCTTCGATTTTGTCTTTTTATTTTTGTGCTTAAACGGGAATATGCAATTGCTGAAGACACGTAAGGAGTTTAACATTATTACAACGAAGTAAGGATTTGAAAATTCATTCTCTTGTTCTGCATAACTCAAAAGTATATTTGCATTACGATCTAAAATGTAAAACAATATTTTATTAGGTAAAAGAATATAAGATGGTCTTTGTTTACAGGTGGTCTTGATTCTACACCATTTTCTTACTACTACATGTAGTATTTATTTGCAGGAGATCTTTATCTGCTGTATTTTACCCAGTATTTGACTATATTTAGATTGCTTACTCAATTACATAATTATTGTTTGCTCATTGCCTGCATTTCAATGTTGCCTATAAAGCAATGAGCATGTATTATTTACGTTATTTTAGTTCTTACTGACAATATCAAGAAGACGTTACAACATCCATAGTATGTAATCTCTGTAAAGTCGAACAACATCGCTACTTATTTTGACAAATGCAAAGTTATCAAAGATTTACAACACGTATACTGTGACCGTCGACCCTGTAAAATGCAGGCTTTGCAGTAATAAGATAGAAACACGATCAAAGGATGATAAACTGATATTTAGAATTAATAAAGCCGGTGATAAAACCTTAGATAAAGTCTATAGATTAAACTCCTCATTTTAGTTTAAACAATATTTATTCTCGAAAATACATTGTATATATACATACATAGTACAAAGGTGTAAAAATATAACTGGAATCTGAAAACAAGCTTTCAAAGAAAACTTATATTAATTCATTTTTATTTTTTTCCTCATTTTAACGGCGTTCACACGTTTTATACATACATGTATCTCATTGTTTGGGTACAGAACATTGCCTCAGCCAGATAAACATTGTAAGAACCCTAAGTAACATCAATTATACATAATGAATTGTACATACATTTGGAAGCTCGGTACCTTTCGTACCATATACCCATTGTACGATGTACACCTATCGGATAGTTAGTCACCCTGCAACCACACTAGTACAGGTAGTCTATGCAAAGTCTTAGTCTAGAACGTAGATACTTCTTTCACTTACCTTATTTTCTGAATCCAGTTATCTATGATTTATAACATGCATACCCTGTTAGATGCAGCTTTTGCCGTTATAAGATAGAAACTCGATCAAAGAATGGCAAACCTGTATTTTTTTTATTTTATACTAATTTATTTTAGGTCGACTGTGAAACAAGTTATTCAACTTATATTAATTACTCTCGACACCTCATTCCTGATGGTATCCATCGCCGTAAGGGTATGAGAGAGAGGCCAGTTTCCCTTTAAATGCTGAGCGCCAAGCAAGGGAGCTACTGGTAACATTTTTTACGTCTTTGGTATGACGCGGCCAGGGAGCGAACCCACGATCTCCCGCACTCGAAGCTCACGCGGTTGATGACAAGCCTTTGAAAGCACATTTGATAAATTTTATCACCTCATCACTTCAGTTCAATGACGTAAATATGATTTATTCATATCCTATTGGTTGTCTAAACCAGACACAAATTATTAAAAATCTTCTATTCTGATACCACAAAGCCAATACTTAAATAGATACTTCCATTTGTAACACAATGACTGTGCAGTAGCAAAGAAATCAAGATTAACTATTGTTTTCCTTCAGTTGTTTACTAAGACTTTCCGGTATGATAAAACTTTAATCGTAGAATTGAATGAGAAACAGTAATTGCCTCGTTCACAAGTAAAATCCATTTGTGTTGTTGATCGTTTACTGCGATTGCAAAATATTTCGACTTGCTTACTCCACAATTTGCGAAATAAGCCTTGTATTGCTCAATAGTATAGTCACTAATAGTTTTTGCCAAAATGTTACTATAATTAACTCAGGACCGTACAAAACAACGTATTTTGTAAATATTATCTGTAATTCTCGTAAACTTTGTCTGTTATTTTTATGTTTACTATTTGTCACATGTATATTTGAATCATTTTGTTACTGCCACATAATTTCTTGAAACAGGTATAAATACCGGTATATCAACGCGTAGGAGACACAGGCACACTCAGGGAGAGATAAAGAGTGAAAGAGCAGGAAGGGAAAGAATATGAACAAGAACTAAAATGCGTTTCGGACTCGGTAAAATTATAATGAGCTCTGAGTGTTCGTACCTGGAGATGAAGTCCAAGTTTGACACTACATAAAGTTTTAGCATTCTACAGATAAACGTGTGTGTTTGAAACGGCGGACTATCTTGATTCAATGATACCCATTAATAGACGTGTGGTGTTACACCTATTCCCGTTTAAATTCTTATATAAAAACTTTAATCTTGCGTTGGCCTTTTTGATAACTGAACGAGCCATAGACTCACAGGACAGACTTTGATCCAACATAGCTACCAAATACCTGACGGAGGTAGTAGATTGCATAACAGTGTCGTTACAGGACACATTTAAATTAGAATGTGACCGTAGCTTCTGATTAGAAACAAACAAAATTGACTCAATCTTACCTAAAAATGTAGGGACAACTTATTGTCAACCACCCATTGACTAACTACTTGTAAGGCATCATATAGTTCTTTTTCAACCATTTTTTATGTTTACCCGCAACTAAAATACCAGAATCGTCAGCGTAAAGTAATAGTTTGTGTTTGACTGCGGCTGACATATGTCGTTAACATAGATTAAAAATAGAAGCGGGCCTAATGTGGATCCCTGTGGAAACCCACATGTAATAACAGTTGATGAAGACAAACAACCGGATACATCAGCAAGTTGCTGCCTACCAGACAAATAAGAACGAAGCAAACGAAGAATATCTTCATTAAAACCAAGCGCTTCCAATTTCATTAAAATGATATCTAGTGGTCTACAGTATCAAATGTCTTCTGCAGTTCCAGCAGGGTTACCTTTATCCATTTCAAATCTAATGAAATCAGTCGGACGGACAAGACATGTATCGGTTAAAAGCCCACTTCTAAAACCGGACTGCAATTTATACAATAACTTATTTCCCTTAAGATAATTTTCAACCTGATCATACTAGATCCTTTAAAATATTTTTGATAACACACTTAATATAGATACAGTGCGGTAATTTCCAACCTCTGTTTTGTCATATTTCTTGAAAAGAGGGACAACTCTTGCTGCTTTTACATCTTCAGGAACAACTCCTTTGATTACGGAAAAATTAATAATATGAGTCAACGCAAGCGTCGCACCATTATTTAAAAAGGGTGATACTATAGTTACCCTGCAAACTACAGGCGTATATCGCTAACATGTATTCTTTGTAAACTTCTAGCCTATCCACGCACTTCTAAAGACACAACATACTCTATGAGCTATAATACGGGTTCCGTGAAAGACGAGCTGAGCTAGTTGATGAACTACCCAAAAACCTTCGCCAAGGTAGACAGACCGACCTTGTCCTACTTGATTAAAACTTTCGACAAAGTCAACCACCTGAAATTACTATTCAAACTCAAAGAACATGGTGTCCCTAGTGAAGGCGTGTCTTGGATCCGGTCCTTTTTAATAGGCAGATCCCAGTCAGTAGAGCTTAACAATTACACATCTGATCAAGTCCATGTTACATCTGGGATCCCCAAGACCTCTGATCTTCCTACTCTACATAAATGATCATCCTGACACGATCACCTACCAGGTCCGACTGTTCGCTGGTGATACTGATGTAAACCTTGCAGTAACATATATTCCTTTCTGATTGTCAAAGGTTACAAAATGATCTAAAAACTTTGGAAAAATTATGGGACATGAAATTTAACAATAGTAAATGTCAGGTCCGCAATATCACACGTCACGTAGCAGATTGCACATCCATGACGATTCTAGCTAGGAGACCGTACGGATTTAAAAAGTTGGTGGAATCGTACGATTTTATAAATCTTACGGGCATCGTACGGATATGTAACGAAGGCATAATCATTTGGATCTTCGCAAGGCATTTGATTTAAATTAGTAGATCATGAAATCTTATTATACAAATTGAAATTGTATCATTTTTCTGGGCGTTCGTTGAAATTATTTACATCTTATTTATCAAACAGAAGTCAAATTGTTAAAGTGGGAAATGTGCATTCGGATTCTCTACACATACAGTCTGGGGTGCCACAGGGCTCAATACTAGGTCCCTTATTATTTTTGATATACATCAATGATATAACATTAAGTTGTCAAGATCTAAATAAAGATCTGTATGCAGATGATTCTACGTTGTATAAGTCTGGTTTCCAGATATCAGAAATTCAAACTTAACTACAAATGAATCTTGATTTAATCAATAAATGGTGCATAATAAACAACATGTCTTTACATCCCTTAAAACAAAATGCATGGTCATTGGTTCAAATTATAAACTAAAGCACGCAGGTAGCCTTCATTTAACAATCAATGATTGCATATTAGAAAACGTTACAACTCAAAAAATATTAGGTGTGTATGTAGACAATGTTCTGAAATGGCATAACCATATTGATTATGTTTGCAAAAAAATAAACTCCAAAATCGCATTATTAAAAAACATTATATATTATATATCAGATGAGATGAAGTTAATGTTTTATAACGGTTACATTCTTCCAATATTCGACTATTGTTGTACCATTTGGGGAAAAGGCAATACAAAATATGTACAAAAAATAAATAAATTGCAAAAACGCATAGCAAAACTTATTTTAAATCGACCTGATAAATCCCATTCTTCAGATTTACTAAAGGAATTGCATTGGTTGTCTTTTTCGGACAGATGCAAATACCACACTGCGCTTCTCGTTTATAAGATATTTAACAATATGGCTCCAATATACATGTCAGAGTTAATAGCGTTTTGCCAGAATGATTCATATAGCCTGCGTTCTACATCTCGCAAAGATCTTGTGCTACAAACGAAACCTAAGACTAATTTATACAAAGACTCATTTTCCTATTATAGTTTCAAAGTATGGAATGATATTCCAATGGAATTGAGATTATTAAAAATACAGTCTTTTAAACGAAATTACAAAAATTATCTTTATAACAAAATGTAGAAATTACTTACATATAAAACTTTGCACTGGTTATTTTAGTATCTGAGTAATGACATTAGATTAATTATATAATTCATAATATTATTTGCATTTGAGTGTCTGTCGTAGAGAGAATGATGTTTATTATATAAACGTATCTAATATGTTATTAATATTAGTATAATTAATTTAGTGTGTATGATTTGTGGTGTATGTGTGGTTTAAATGTATGTATGTTATGTTTTCTTTTCTCTTTTCTTTTTTGGAAGTGTCTCCAGGTCCGGGTCCGGATCTCGAGACTAAATGTCTCCAGGTCCGGGTCCGGATCTCGAGACTAAAAGTCTCCAGGTCGGACCCGGACCCCGAGACTATCCATATATAGCT
>JAFMSR010001756.1:0-25002 GCA_022818135.1 Saxidomus purpurata
AAAAGCTAGACCACCACTGTTTACCTAATGAAGTGACACAATCTCTGTCCCCACTTACAACTGCGGCAGGCGTGTTCTTCCACAAAAGATAGCTGCAGTGATAGTGTGAGATTATTCAAATGATAAGTTGTGCCTCGATATATATTCCTGAAGTAGTCTTTCTCTTCTGCAATAATGTAATTATCTTCATCTGTTATTCAAAATACCTCAATAAAACTTACATATACTGCAGGCGAATGTTAAACCTCTATATAACATGCGATCTTGCTGATGAGTCGTACTAGATTAGGTATAGAGTTTATAATACCTTTTCCTCAAAAAGTTGGTATACTACCAGTGTATAATCAAACGTAAAATAAAATATGTATCACATAAACAGACGTGTCGTTTTTGAGTGTATCTTCAGGTATAGAGTCAATACCAAATAGCATGATTGTACAATTGCTTTTCGAACTTCTAAAACAGAAATGGGTTTCCCAAAACAATGGCCCCCACATATATATACTATCTAAATAATACTATATGTGTCACTGCAATTACCAGCCGTATTTAAAAGAGCTTTATCATCCCCATGTTTATTACAAACAGGGCTTCCATTTATCTTAAAACTATTAACATATCACTTGATACCACATCGTTATCTTTTTTAACTTTCATGGGAATAGTTTTGTGAGTAGTCATAACTATTTTACCAATTGTCTTCCAAATATTATGTTTGCTACTGCTAAAATGATCTAAAAACTAAATGCACCTTGTGGTAGTCTCCACATTCGGCTTTTATATTTTGTCAAATTTAATCCTGAATAAAACGTGTTTTAAAAGACCTTTCTGACCTCCTTTATTCTTACATTTTATCCAGTGTCTCTCATTATAAATTCAATTTGTACCTTGTACCAATCCCCACGTTTGGCTTTTACATACTTTTTGTCAAACTCTTTGCTAAATAAAATGTGTTTAAAATACTTTTCAGACCTCTTTTCTTACATTTTATCCAATTTCTCTTAACAACTTAGTACATACATGTAACACAGGCAGGTCCTAAGTCTTAGTACCGGGTTACCTACCATTTTAAGAAGGTAAAAAATTAACATTAATGTGGTGTATAGGCGACCGATGCTGCCGGTGTCGAGCGCTCAGGCCTCCTGATTATGGCCTTACCCAGGGTATCAGGCCCTTACGGCGCGAGAGTTCGCTTATAATTGAGTTTTTAAAACATCTGATCTGTGATAGAAGAACACAGACTATCATATTATGCATCACGAATATATTACTATGAAACCTTACTCGAAGTACAGTATCATGCAGACATCATCCATTAAAAAGAACTTTGTTCGTTATGGACATTAACTGTAAGATATTTCCTATTCAGATTACCATCATCATACTTCATAATATTTTATAATGTTTACTATTAAGATTCAAACGCCCTGGCAGTTTCCTTTCGAGGTACCTTTTCAGTCTCTAGAAAGGACAAAACAAGAGTGATACTACTGACTTTTAAAGAAATAGGTCATGAACGTTGAAAGTGAACATAAGGGATTTGAATACAACTTTAACACGCACATAGTTACAACTTTTAAAATGTTTCATTGGAGCATTATACAATGTACCTAGCCGTCTGATACTTTCATTTAGAACATTTGACAGTCACATCACGGCATTACTCATCTTGTTGTTTTAGCATCGAATAGAAGTAAAATAACATTGTGTAGTCACTTGATAGTGAATGATTCATCAGTTGAGAATAAATATGTACAACGTTCAGCTCGCTTAATTTACTGATTCACAAATAATGAAGTCGACTAAAATACAGAGAAATGTTGTTACATTTTTGTCTATTAAATTATTGTTCTGTTGATTTTAAGACATATTGAAATTGCCCCACATGAATAGTAAAAGCATGTTAATCTTCTTCTCTGTGGGGAATCCGCCCTTTAATTAGTCTGCGTCTGAACTACTAAGCATGCTCTGTTGAGATAGATTTAGTAAGGTATTACCTTAAGTGCTCCTTATTGTGATACTATCACTTATAAACGGAAATACATACGTCTTCTTGAACTTTACAAACAAACGTTATGCCTGCTTGCATTTTCGCTCAGCAATGTGCCATTGATTCAACTTAATTGTGTTTTAAAACCAATGCATTTGACATTTATTCGCAGTCCAGAGACATACTTTACCGATAGGTTAAAAAAATTATATTAAAAGATGAGATCCAAGAAACCCGTTTTTAAAGGTATACGCCTTAAACAGACTGACATAATGTAAGAGGTCACGGCATTTGCTACATGTACTGCATTAAAAAAAGATTTGCGTGTCGTTTACCCTGCTGTATGTGTCTCTGGCTGAACACTAGCTGAGCTTCGGATTTTATTTTTCTCACTTACAGCTGCCAACTTTATGTCATCTTACTACTAATGCTCTACACTTAATTCATTACAATATCTAACATGCTGTAGATATATAGCACTGTTCAACCTTATTTGTCACGGATTGCATTTATCTCGGGTGTTAAAAAATTCTACCATAAACTGAAGATCGGGGCCGTAAATATCACACACATCCAGCGCAGGTGTGACGTTTACGCGAAACGAAGTTTTTTTACGCACCAAAATGTATATGTCACGCACTCGAATGTAGATGTATTATGCAACATATTTTGTAGTGCAAATTAATGCAAAATGATTAGCGTCTGGTGTGTTCGATTAAAAAGCAGTAGAAATCCTTACCACTTTCTGGAAATGCATCTGCACAAGTGTCAGTCCAATTTCCTAAGGAATACTGAAGATTTTGCCCTTGCTGTTCTCCTTTGAATAATCTATTTCAAATGTTCAAAAATCAATTTTCCCTGCAACCGGTTGTCCGAAGTTGAATAAAATAATATGTCCTTTCAACCAAATTGATAAAAGCGCTCCTTCTTATATCGTTGCACAAATACTGACTACGAGAAGACAGCGTAACATGCATAATACCAAACTAGGTCAGAAACTCAGAGACAAAGGTCATCCTTGGAAATAAACGTTCTAAACTCATACCAATACGACTTGTCAGGGTTTCTAACTGTATTTGGAAGTATTTACTTGCGATACAATGTGGGTATTATAATGATCTTCATCAAACACATCGGAATCATATAACGTGAAACTCCTTGTCTAGACAAACAATTTTTGGCGAAATTTGTTATGTATTGAAGTATCATGATTTCAGGGGTTTATAGCAAAGTGACTGTGAATGGTTTATATGCATTTTTCTGGTAAACATTTTATTTTTTCACGTTGCATCAGAATTATTTCAGTCATTGACAGGCTTACAGTTAACCTAACCACTGTTAACCTAACCACAGTTAACCTAACCACTGTTAACCTAACCACTGTTCACCTAACCACTGTTCACCTAACCACTGTTAACCTAACCACAGTTAACCTAACCACTGTTAACCTAACCACTGTTAACCTAACCACTGTTAACCTAACCACTGTTAACCTAACCACTGTTAACCTAACCACTGTTAACGGGAAGGACGGATACTAGACTCACATCATCCGTAAGATAGCCATCAAGAAACTGTACCTCATTGAGAGGGGATTGAACCAAAACGTAATAAGCCAGCGGCCTTAATCATTTGACAAGGGAAGCGCGTCACTCTGTAGATTTCAAAGTGACGTTTTAGACAATAAGTTCACTTACATCAAACGCAGTTCAAAGAAGAATAAATGCGTAATAATAATTATATGATTTTTTATATATTACATCAGATTGTGTGACCTCATGTCAATTAAATATGACCTTCATTGTCCGCTTGCTTTAATGGTTCGGCTTAGTGTGAACATGGGCGAACTGACAGATGAACAAACGGATAAATATATTGCATAACTGTGTTTCGCGCTGCAACTTGATAATAGTTTTCGTGACAAACTTGATAAAGAAGTGAAGAAAAATAAACAATCGCGCTTACATTACACAGTGACATGTCAGAAATAATATTATGATCAGTGCCAAATAAAGTTCAACACCTACTGTCTTTTCCCTTTCTATAACACCTAATCTTATTAATTTGTTCTCTATTAAATGAATTATACTGCCGTTCCATCGCCTATTCGTTTAGTAATACGTTTTTATTACCGATCAATTCAATTTTGTCTGACATGCGCTTTAATAATGCATGTAACTTCTCATCAGTGCCCTTTCTTTCCATCAAATAATCTACCCATCAGCAAAAATGTTCACTTTCTTACAATTTCTCTAGTCTTTGCACTAGCAGAACAAAAACATGTAACACGTTATATATAAAACATGAAAAGATATTTACATCAAGATTAAGAACTTACAGAAGAAAGCCTACTCTTCCTTTAATAGCTACTTAATTGTCAGAAACCGTCCTGATTGAAATGGATAGTTTGCGATCATATCATTTCGTGCTGATTGTGATGTTTGAGACCGGGAATTATATTACATGTATTTATGCGGCAATTACACCAAAGTGATACTTACCCAGGGCTTATAATTGGTTCATAAAACAAATCTATTAGTAACTAATCTGTATGATGATTTAGTATCCTCCTGGAAATTAAGGAAGAAGAAAAGTGATAAAAAATGTACCACTGATTGATATGTGATCTGTGAGATTTGATCATGCAATGGAGACTATAGTCGCCCAAATGCGTAATGTCTTAAATTCAAAGTTCTGCAACGTTTTACTTTAACTGTTCCGATCAGTTGAAGAACATACTTCAAATACTTGTACACATATATTCTTGCTAAATAGGTGCAAGGAATGAAAAATGTCATTTCCTATACAATTTCTACCTTTGTAAGAGTTTGTAGCACATAGATGGGTAATGTTATTAGTTCTATTGCAGCTGCGTATTAACAGGATTTATAATAACAGTCTGATTAACTTACAGGAGAATTTTTTATATCAAATTAATTCTGTGCATAAGCTTCACAGTGTTAAAAAGAATATTCATATGCGTTGAATGGAAAGACCTCCATTTACGGATGCAAGATCGTAACAAGATGCACTAACCATGTACCAAAACTGTTGAATTGGAGAAGCTATACAGAAAGAATGACATTATGCAATAACATTGTTAATGCCACAGCGCCTCTATAGACGCCGTCAGAAGAGTATCATGAATGGCCCTTCAATTATGACGAACAATTAGCAATTTACTTACATGTACCCTCATGAAAGAAATATAATTTAATCAATGAATAAAAGGAGTTTTACTGATTGTCATTAGCACATATTAATATAAACATACATTGTAATTACTTAAGTAGCAGTGGGTGTAGATTATATCACATAAGCATGGTTCGCAGTATAGTTCAAACATTCCACATCCTCCCTTGGCCGTTGGCCTAGTGAAGCAGTGTAAAACATAACATTTCAATATTCCACAACAGTTTGTAGCAAATGCACAAGAAACTGCCCATAAAAGTCTGAAAGTTGGACCTTGATGATAAAATGACCCCATATCTGGTATGCAAAAAATCTGCATTGATGGTCCTTCTCATGTTAGATGGAAATCCCAAACTGTGTGTTGGAGATGAAGATCTAATGGGATTTAAACTTTCAGGCCTTGAAATGTGACTGTATAAAATATAATTTATTATATGCACAACTAGACTTCATACTAATGCCCCCCCGCAGAGTTTAATGAAAATTAAACAAAGGGTGTTGGAGATATGCGGACACGAGTTTCAACTTTTGTGACGTTAAACTTAAACCCTAAATTTGTAATATGCACGACTAGACTTCATAGTGATGTTTCTCATTAAGATCGATGACAAGCCAAGAATTGGGTTTTGGAGATGAAGACTGGACAAGACATTCAACTCTCATGTCTCTTCAAAAACTTACTTAATTGTGAAACAAATTCATTGTTACTAATGTGTATATAACTAAATTATGGTATTGTTGCAATAATCTTTTCTTTATCTTTTCTCAAATGTTTTGTAAATCATTGTATCTTTCGTCATCATTTCTATTTTCCTTTCATTGAGTTCACGGCCTTTAACCAGACATACAGCATCACACCTTAATTGCAATGTATGCTCAATCTTTTTTATCCAAAAACCTACTTATACATCAGGATGAAAGTAATTTACAACTAATCACATATTCTTCATTTCTCTCCGAACAAGCGCGAGAAGAATACAAAATATGCAGCACGTAAAAACAGAGAGATGAATAAGATGTCTGAAGCGAGAGACGACAATTATCACAGATGGTTCACCCTATCTGTTTTTATAGCGACTTAATTGTCGAAAATCTACCTCTAGTAAAGGATAGTTAATGATAATTTTTCGTGCTGATTGTGATGTTTTAGGCCCGAAAATATCTATTTGTGTCGCAATTATTCTAAGGTGATATTTACCCCCGGCAGATAATTGATTCCAATCACATACATTTATAACATAAACCTTCTGACGGGTGATTTATTAAGAATGGTGTGTTATTCCCAAACTAAAGGAACATGATTAGTTAATAGAGAAATATTAGAATGGTTGATCAATTTTTGTTACAAATGTAAATATGAATATGAATGATTTCTGCATTCTTTGCAACTGTTAAAAGACGTATTTCTAGACTATTAAATATACGTCAATGTTCCGCAACATTTGATTCCAGTTAACATTTATATTACATACATGAGCGAAAAAACTGCAATGGGGTTGGATTATTGTCAACGAAAAGCGTGTGTGAACATTTTCTGTGCTATTAATACATGAGAGGTGTTTCATCTGACATCGACGCTAATTCCAGAAAATATTTTGAGATGTCTACATACTAATTCTACGTTGCTGGAATAAAGATGTCAACTGACAAATATAGTATGTTAACAACAGAAAAATATGTCATTGGCAACCAATAGATCGCAAAATATTTACACTAACACTACGATGACTAATAAACTGCCAGAATAAAGTTACAAAATTCTAATTTGTATGCAGAAATAGGTGCAGTCCAAACCATTTTCTTTAGCTTTCTACTCGGGTACATATGATCTTAAATGGAGTATGTGCTTCCAAACTACCACGATTGTGGAATAAAGGATTTGAATTTTATCTAATACACATAATGTAATAATTCCTCAACTGATTCAAGGTATGTATCGGTTAATAGCAGTATCAGCGGTTGTTAACGTCCTAATGGTATGAACATTAATTGACGAACAATTATTATAAATCATTATGAGTTTTCCAGCACGTTTTTGGTTGGTTATCTATCGAATATGCGTGTCACTATTTCTCTCGAAAACAATAAACTGCCCTTAAAGCATTTTCGGTAATCTTAAGGAGTCTGACGTTAATATTAGAACACTGACCTGAGATCGGAATAAAAAGGTTATGTAAGTTACTGTTTGTCTTCATTTTTTGCCGGTGCATGCCACATCATAACAATGCTTCTGTAAGTTTTAAATCCTATATTTTCGAAGAACTTTTCATTTTGGTATGTACGTAAAAATATTCAACAAACTCTCAGACTGTTTGTCACAGATTGGCGTACATGGCAGAAACATTGTGACAAATGATGTTAAACCCATTTGAAAGTATCGGCATATTTAAATTAGTAACGTATACCGCCTTAAATGTCGCGTGGTGCGTGACTTTCAAAACAGCTTGACTTCTAGTAGTATTATTATTCTTGATTCATCATTAACTGAACAAAAACACAAGTTTTATAAATATAATTGAAATAACATTTTGTGCTTTCTAACGTGGCCAATGACCAATCTTACATCATGATATAATTAACTCTATAATTACACATTTACGAAACATTGCATAGCGAAATTGCATAGCAAAATAACATTAGCTGACTTGATCAAAAAATATATACGGGTATATATATGTCATATATATACATGTATGTCTCTCGTTTCCTATGGTGATTACAGAAAAGTATCAGTCCGATGACAGTAATTGTCTTATTTTAAGATTTGAGAACTTACATGTATAACTTTATCAAAATTAAGGGCTATAGCTGGCATTAAGAAAACTAAGATTTATCACTAATTTATAACGTAGAAATTAACAATTTAGATGTTTAAATTAAAGCAGGCTTGTTTTACTGAATCAATTTAGAAATTAATATGCTTCTACATTATTCACAGGATGCTTGATTAACAAATATAATTTGTCGGTTATAATTGAATTCAAAGGTGGTATTTTTCTTTCAAAGCATTTAAATTTCACATAACAGGAGAATATTCCGTTTTGTTTATTAAAACGTTTTGAACGGTGTTAGAAAAATATGATTTAGGCAGATTCTCACAAAATTTGACAAATAATTGCGTTTTCATGCCAAAGCTGATACGTCGCGTTTCATTTCAGTAGTACAGTTTTGCTTTCTTTACTGTCACTGTAAGTCAGCCAAGTCGAAACTGAAATTTGCATGTAAAACTCTTCAATGCATCTTGTTCGAATTCCTTGTTGTAGCTTAAAATTATCCAAGAAGAGTGGGTCAAGTGACACCGGGATGGGTCCAACATGTACACAATGGGTATGATTTCAACAATTTTGGTACGGGACCACTAGGCAATTCTGCAAGCTTTAATATGTAATTTTAGAGTTTTTCACAAAATAACTCTGTAAAACAAATGTCTAACCGGTAGGAGATAGTTTTTTACCACAGGTCTGAATAAACTGAGAGCAGACAACTAGACAATGCTACAAGCAATATACCTAAGATCTGGACCTTTCGGTTTCTGAATAGAAGATTTTTAAAGTGTTTAATATTTGCATACATTTGTATATGTACAATGTAACCCCAAGCGCGGTGCTAATTTAGACCCCAGGGGCATCATGTGAACAAATTTAGTAGGAATCCACTACAAAGCTAAACACCAAACATCTAGACAAGAATGTTTCTGAAAAATTCCGTTCATTATTCTATATTAAACAAGTCCCCAGGTCATGATTTTAAAGAAACAAAGGAATTATGTAAATGGCATGTTTTTGACGAAGCTTCAAGTATTATCAGTTGTTTTCTGGACAAGAAAGTCGAGATTAATCAAAATAAGGCAATATACGAAAATGCAAGGCGAAAATTTAAAAAATAGACAAGATTTAAATTATGTTTGCAGTATTACATTATTAGATAACGCCATTAGTTACGATGTAGTTATTCAATAACAAGGTAATATAATGGCGCTCACAAGAACAGAAGAACTTACAAGAACTTACAGGAAATTGTAGGAATATTTATTACAACCTGTTTTAACCTGTTCATAATCGAAATTATGAATTCAAAATATATTATTTAATTTGAATTTAAAAAATATATTTTATTGTATTTAAAATGTCCAAGCATCACTGTTTCTTCTAATAACCGACTCATGAAATAAACTGTTCATGTAAATAACATGGCATCTAGTAACACATTTAGGGTAACGCAATAAAAAGTAAAATACGCCAGAAAGTTGTTTGATTCTTATGTCTAACATCCAACATAAGTCACACCAAGCATTATTTCGCGCCAGCTATTTCAGTTCACTCTTTTAATTAAAGTGTTGAACAAGACTTGCACATTCTAATCTTTAGCTAGATCCGAAATTTCGAGACACCTTGCTGGAACTTAATATACTCAACTGTGGTAAAAGCGCCGAAAAGCAATTAGTAACCTGAAATTATTCAGCATTGCAAGAGCACCGACTTCTATACCATGACCCTGTTTTCTTATATAAAGCCTACTATTTTAGACTACACATACGATTAAAAAAAATCAGAAAACTCTTAAATCGTGGTGGCATACGTTGAATGGACACTCAAGAACGCTATGCACGGACACAATTGTTCCAACCAGACACAGTAACTCTTCTGGTATAATACGTAGGAAAATTCTGTATTATCAAATAACACTGCTAATGAGATAGCCCGTCTGGTAAAGTGTCTTTATAGACGCAAGCAGAAACGCGCAATGGAATATTTACCACATCTGATTCTTTCATACTTGCAAACACCTACATTCTTTGTTGCAACTTACTTACCGCCATAAAAGACATAGAACCAAATTAATTAATTAATGGCGTTTTACTGATTGTCATTAATAAATATAAATGAAACGTAATTAATTTAGTAGCACTGAGTGTAGATTTTATTGTGCAATATTACTTTTATGGTGAACATCAGGTGTAAGTTTTATATTTAATTTTAGTGTCTAAACGCTAAGAGTTATGGTTAGCAATACAGTAAAAGTATCACGTAGGCCCTACATCGCACATCTAAACCTTTGATCATGTAAAAAAATTCATCTAACTTATTGAGAGTACATGCAACAGTTTGGAATAAACGAACATCTTTTCAAACTTCAACTGTGACGATGCTGTAACTGTGGTTCAATGCAGATTGTGACTCGTCTACCATACTGTGTAAGAACATCTTAAAAGTTAGAGAAAAACATTCTGCCGTTCATATAACAGCGTTTGTATATTTTATTTTGAATTCTGAATTTGAAGCAACTAAATAGATGTTGTCAGTATTGAATTGGGAATAATTATAGCATGGGAGACAATACTATCACTGTCTCAAAAAGTGAACTATTTGTAAGTCCGTCAGAAGCCGGAAACGTTTTTTACCAAAGTTATTGTCTTCGTTGTAATGCAACATTCCAAGCATTGATAACTACAACTGAAATACGCTTCCATCGTTAAATAACTCATAAATAACGCAAATAACCAATTTTTGGCATTGTAAACAAGCTCAAAATGTCATCACAGAATCTCCTAACATTGTTTAACAATGTCAAATCTGAAGATATACAACAACCTTCAAAAGTGACTATGAATGCAGATCGTTATAAACAATTACAATATAAGTAATAAAAGCACCAGTCGTGATCATAACATCATTGTCAAAATGTCTGATCATACTTTCAATTGACAAAAAATACTTTTGATCCACATAAATTATCATCATGTCAATAACATTTTATTTTTCTTCCAGCTGAAGCTGAAGAATGTTTCAGAAGCGTATTTATTTGCACTCTACCCTTTACCTATGACGTCTTTAAACTTACTTCAATGTGAAGCGAATACAAATTTAAAACAACTACATAATTATATAGATAACAAACTATTTTAGGGTTGCAATGGTCGTTGCTTTGTCTGTACAATCTTTCGTTGTTTTATCGTGTCTTCCGTCATCCTTTCTTTATCTCTTTCATTTAGTTGATGGTATTCAAACAGAAATACAACATCACGTCTTAATTGCAATGTATACTCAATCTTTTTATACAAAAACCTAGTTCTGCATCAGGATAAAAGCAATTTACAAGTAATCAAATATTCTTTGTGTTCGTCTCTGAAAAAGCGCGAGAAGAATACAAAATATGCAGCACGTAAACACAGGGAGATATATATGATGTCTGCAGTGCGAGACGAAAATTACCGTAGAAGGTTCACCCTATCTGTTTTAATAGCGTCTTAGTTGTCGAAAATGTACTGATAGAATAGGATGTTTAATGATAATTTTTCGTGCTGATTGTGATTTTTAGGCCTGAAAATGACAATTATTGTTGCAATTATTCTAAAGTGATATTTACCCCGGGCATATAATTGGTTCCAATGGCATGAATATATAACTTAAACCTTCTGTAGGGTGATTTGATACGCTTGGTATGTTATCAAAATGTCAAGGAGCATAAATAGTTAACGGAGAAATATTAGAATGATTGATCAATTCTTCTAAGATATTAATATAAATTAATTTTGTAGTTTGTACCACTGTAAAAATGCGTATCTCTAGAATATCAAAGTGCGTCAATGTTCCGCAATATTTGATTTCTTCAGCCGGAGTCTAATCGTCTAACTAGATGAACAGTTATATTCCAGTGAGTCTTGCACAAGGCATGAACATCTCACTTTGATTTTTTGTTCTAGCTATTTGTTATTCCGTCTCTGAATTGTAATTAATTCCATTAGTTTCATTAGTATATGTGGTTGTTTATTCATTGGATATGAGGCCGCATAGAAAAACTAACCAAAATAGCTGAAAATGAAAAAGGGAATTATTTGTTAATTGCTACATTACAAGGTGTAAAGAATTCTATACAAAAGCATTCAATCAACCGTGACGGCATAAACCATGAACTTCACATTTATCTAAATTTTATGTACATGAAGCTTATAATCACAAAAATTTCAAGTGATTTTTCTTACCAAAGGATAGTCCCATTGAAAGACGTAAAAATTTAGACAAATATTCAACATATGTTGTTATTACGAAGCTTTCAAGATAGAAAAATGTGCGCGTTTATTTCGGCTGGAGGACAGTGAGCATACAACACATGTTGCACGTGCGTTGAACGCCCACGAACATTCTATTCGACGTCACGAACATTGAAAATGTGTTAATTGACTCGAAAATGATGATATTCTTATGCTTTTCTAATTATGAACAAAATATCCATTTTCAGTTTTTGTATTTCTTTAATTATACCGGACAGAACTTTTGTCCTTAAGTATATATTTTTGGATTCAGTGCATAAGATCTCAGCCCTGAAATACTTGTAAAATGTATTTGGCCAAATTGTGGTCATGCGGGGAGTCTTATATAGAACAAGAAAGTTGATAAACCTGCGATGCATATTCATGTTACTTTGCTGGAATAAATAGGTTAAATGGCAAATGCCTTACATGTATACTGGCAATAGATTAAACGTTTTCGGAAACCTACAACATATTTACACTAACACTGAGCTGAACTATTTTCGAATAGAATTAAACGTTCTAAATTTTGTGTATAGCGTGCTTTTTCTAGCTTTCTACGAGAAAAACATCTGACAGTAACTGGAATACGTTTTTCAAAACTGTTGAAATAAGTATTTCCACTATTTTGAAATAAACAATTTCAACCTGTATAATACAAGCAATACCACAAAAGAAAACGTTTGAGCCTTTACCACATCTGTAGACTTCAAATCGCCTATCATTAACTGTAAGCCTAGTAATTAAGTTAAACATAAATATGTGGAGAATAACCCCGTCTTTGGTGAAAAAACGATCGACACGTTTAAAGTATGTACTCAAACATAAATAATATATTGTTCATTACGACATAATTCCTTAGCTGACTAAAGTAATATCGCCTCAGCAGTTGTTAAATGTCTAAACGCATGCATATAAGCTTGAACATTAGCTGTGGGACAATGATTATAAATTGCTATGAGTTTTTCAGACTGTCTTTAGTTGGTTCCCTGGCGAATTGATACTTGTCGTTGCTAATTATCGCAATCAAATGAAACTTAACGTAAAAGTGTAGACAAATTATTATTCGCGCGAAAAAGAATTGTATGCGACGTCATTGCATAAACAAATAGAAATGTTCCGATAAATAGTATATTATTAGTATAATATGATGCAAGAAACTTCTATTGGCAAATAAAATGCAATCATACAAAACATTGTACTGTGCGGATTTCACGTGTATATAATAATGGAATTTTATTTCTGTCAATTCGTATTTAATAGTCAAATAAAGGCCACATCTTTACAGTCTGATACTATTTAAAGATATCTAATAGAGATTATTGCTACATAATTATTGCGGGTCTTCGTACCGTGACATGTGACAGTAAAGAAACATGCCATATCCCTACAATGCTTTTGCAATATCTCAAGTAGTATATTTCCGATGATTTTCTAATTACGTGTTTAGGTAAATATATCAAACAAACACTCAGACTGTCTGTCACAGATTGTGTGTATATGGCTGGAACCTTGGTATAAATGATGTAAACCCGTTTGAAATTGTCGACTGATATACATTATTTTTATGTAGCACCATAAATAAGCGCGGTTACTTTTGCTAAACAGTAGAATCCCTCATGTTTCATCATTGAACTTCATTAACACTTCAAGAAACAATATATTTATTATTGTAATAAAATCTCGTACATTCAAACTTACAACGACAATGAAATTTACTCAAACTCATTGAAAAATTAAATGGTTTAGAATAATTGCAGACCTGCCAAAGTCGAAAAACAAATAGGAACATGCATGTTCAGTCTTTCAAATATAACTATTATTTTCTGCGATGCATTCAATATAGCAGCGGTCCAATAACATTTTCCTCATTTTAAGGCTGAAACTGATGGATTTTTCAAAAACAAAAACGTACTCTCTCACTTCAGTTCCACTGTACTCGGCTCTTAATATAACAACGTGTTCAAAATTGTTGTGATTTGTCATGTTGTGTTCGTATTGACAGAGACTTATACATCACTAGCATCTCAGCACAAATAGAAAAAGTAAATTTTGCTGCTTTTAATTTACATAAATAAAATGTGAGAACTTTGTTCAAGTTATGAAGCGTTACGTACTCACAAGAAACATTGTCGCCTATAAACATGGCTACGTACAGCTAGTAACACGAATATCTATAAGACTCTTGACATAATGTTGCTTTGTGTGCCCAGCGCTTTTGCAAACAGGGAATCTCATAGCAGTCATGAAGCTTACTAGTTGAATTACGGTCTGATACCTGGTTTAAGAAACAGATATTTTAATAAGATATATCACTGATTAATGGAATTAAATGAACCGAGTAGATATATAAATTGGAGACAGACTTGCTTACAGAAACAATTTAGAAATTTATTTTAACTATTTAATATACATTATTCAAGGGATGCATCATTACACAAATATTTGTTGATTAAAATTTAATTCCACAATGGCATTACGTTCCAATAGAAATAAAGGTTCACTAAGTAAACTTTGCATTTGGTTTATTCAAAGGCTTAGAAAGCTCTTTCAATAAATCTGATAAAAAGCCGATTGTCAAGCTAAACGCATGAATAACTATAATAATGGTACTGTTTTAGACAACATCTCTACGCTGAAGATGTGTTTATACCAATCGTTGCACATTCGTTTCGAAGTTGATACGTCTGTAAAGTTCAAAGGCGTTTCATTTTAGTTTCCTTTTCATCTTAGTTGCGTCTTTATACAAAGGCTAAATACCTAAAACAGGATTATACAACCTGGTTACATTATATGGGTAACGGAAAGGGTTACACATTGAAAATAGAGGTAGCATTATATTGTTCCATTTATTCCATTTATCATGTGACATTGAAAATAAATTTGTTAAAACTTATTCTCAGCCAGAAGTGTAATTGTTTGGTCAGTTTCTAAACTGTCCAAGAATTCACATAAGCCATGTTGACATGACCAGTTCCCGGCCTCGGCACGGTTATTGTGGTCCTTTGAAAAAACCTTAATGTAATGAAATATCAATAATCTAAATTAATGCGTCTGCTCTTGAGAGTGAAGCTTACCATGAAACTTTAATTAATTCAAAACGGTTGTTGTTGAGAAATAGCGCTGTAAAGCAAGAAAATGAGAAAGTAATTAAAGAACTGTAAAAGCTATTGCAGTGGAATGAGCCTACAGCATACACATAATCATATTGATGGTGTAGCAGTCGATGAAGTTTAATTGAATCGAAGTAAGTCGTTCCTGAAGAAATGAATGGTCAAGAAAATATGAAAGTGCTTTATATACAAAATAAGTAAATTGAACGCGCTTTTATGCAGTGTAAAATAATCATTGAAAGGGAACATGCTTGCATTATACCGTAAAAGGTATGTCTAATACTGGTTAAAAATACTCAAAATGCCAAATACTAGATTCGTTCAAAGATGTTATTTAATTATGTATAATGATGTTGTTAATGGTCATATAAACTGGGTTTCATCTTTGAGACAATGTCTCCAGATACATGGCTTTGGAAATGTATGGGCAAACCAGTTTATTAACTCAGAGCAACTGTTTTTTAAAACATGTTGTACTAAGATTAAAAGATATGCTTTTACAATATTGGCATGAAGCAGTAAATTAAAACAGAAAGCTTTCTAATTACATACTTTTTAAAAAAAGAATTTACATACGAATAATATCTAGATATGTTATAGATATTAAGAAATCTTGGTTTGCTTTTGAAACTTTTAGGGTATGTTCGCATGAACTAGAAATTGAGACAGGTCGGCATCGGAATAAAACAGGTTATGTTAGGCATGTAATGAAAATGCAATTGAAGACGAATATGTGGTTTCTAAGAAATGTTGCTGACAGGAATGCACAGAAGTACTTTAATCATATACTTTACATGTAAGTACATTATAATGAAAGGGTCTTAATTCAGTGTAAAACAGTGTAAAACATCGAACCGGAACGTTCATGCAATATGAAAGTTCGAAAATTATTGCAATATCCCCAAGGCATAAAAAGGTATGCATGATACCTTAATAGAGCACAGAGAAGTTTGTTTGCTACCGAGTATGTTAAGAATAAAAACGACATCAAAGACGTGTTACTCTATATCTATACACACGACAAGTTTCAAATAGCTGTTTGCTGAATGCCTTTGAAAAGGTCATGGCTTAATGAGTGCAGTCAATCATTCGACTCATAAATGCTTGTATTTAACGAGCTGTTAGCATCTGTATCTTGCATTAAATCGTATACAAGCGTATGTTGCTGAATGAATTTGTAAATTCCGTCATTTAATTAGTGCAGTACAGTAACCGAAGCAGATCTGATTGAATGTGCGTTAGTTTGTGTTTGTATTCTATACTTATAAACATAAAAATGTAAGGCATATTAAAGCAATATGCAATTTTTGATCGTTATCTCCAAAAATCGTGTTTGATAAGTATAATATTATACTATACTTTTGGTATTTTAGATATAGATGTGTAAGAATGAATCGACAAATAAAATCTTACAGAATAAATTCGTGTAAAATATTTCTGCAATTTTGAAATTATAAGCTACCAAATTATAAATACGAACTCCTTTTTAATCTCAATATAACCATATAGTCACTATCTCGTGCTGTATGTAAAATATTATCGTCAATTATGTTCATCGTTTTAGCTTAAAGTAATATGCCAGTGTATTATGCCAGTGTATCGTGTCTTTTTAAGAGAATACATTATAGAGAATGATTATTGAGCATGATGTTTGTTACAGACATAAAAACTATGAACTATGGAAAAAGAATCTAAACCTTGAACTACTGTTTTATGTTTTTAATTAATTTGGATGTAGATCACAATATGGGTCATGTGAATGAATATGATGGTGGGTGTTGCGGCGATATGATTCTTATTTCAAATCGGACATAACTAGAGCGAAGCAAAATATATGCATGTATTTCCATTGAAAATTTGTAATTTGAGCAATTATGTTGTCAGTTAGAATGCAAATGGCACTTCAATCGATAAGATGCTTAGCAGTTTCATTTTAAATTAATAATTCCACTTCCTACGGGAGTAAAATATCCGTATTTCAAGACAGTAATCATACGAACAAAAACAATAATAGCAATATTAATCACTACAGAGTCGAGACCATTAGTGGCTAAACGTTCTTACCAGAATGGAATAATTACAGATACAATATTGCATTTCCGCTGTTTCTGTACTCCGTAATTATAAATAATTTGAGAAATGCACGTTTTGGCTTTTTACACACTGTAAATGAAAGGCAAAGATGAAACCGTCTCCTAGTTGTGTCTTACAGTAAAATGGTTCTAGATCACGCACATAAATCCATCATTTCAATGGTAGTTAAAATGCAGTCCACACCACTTGCCTGTCGTAACTTAATTACAGAAGATATAAAACAATGACTATCCACAGGAACATAGTTATTTCGGGTTTTGTTTAATAAATATGATTTATTTGAAAAGATTTTCATCTATCACTTTGCAGGAAAGAAATTGTGGAAACAGGAAAATTGTTCGGCAAAGAACTTTTGGAAATAGTTCCATCCTTCTCCTGATTTCTAGTATTTTGTCCCTAGCCGTGGTCAAAAAAGACAGACTCTTGGTGCTCTGACTTTAGTTAAGTTTTTAAGTACACAGGTAAGAAATTGTCGTAAGTTTCGTTTCATTTCAATTTCATGTTCAGACACTGCGTTGCTAATGGTAGCACTGATCACAGCGGGTAAACTTTTGCGCAATTCTCTCTCACGTTGCGTTGGTTTAAAAGCTAAGTTGACATACCAAAAGCTGGATTAAAATCGTAGTTACCGATATTTCAGGTAAATAGCCGTTTGGAATAAGTGTCGAAATTACTTAACTTCGAGAGGAGAATGTTTTAAAGATTTGTGGTAAGAATATCAAATCTGCAGACTGGACACATTAAACATACAATTGTAGTACCCGCAGCGACATTTTGTCCGATTAGATACATTCCCCGTATAAATGAAATGTTTCCATTTAATGGCTATACTGGTCTATATACTAGGAACATCAGGCAGTTTGTTTGTCTGTATGAACAAATAGGAAAGTTTGTGTAAGTTGTTGTTCTGATCAATGCTCAGGATTTTCACCCTATTCAATTGAAATAACTTGAAGGTTTTCATTCAAAACAATACTTGATAACATTCCTATATAAATTCCAAACAAATGTAATAGATGTGGTTCCAAAATACAATACAGGAAATGTTGTTGTATAATGCATTATATTGTTAATATGAATTGAAAGCGGAATAGGTGACCCCTTTGGCAAGAACGGTTAATAGAGAACGATTGACTGGCTAAAACTTCATCCCAATACCATAACTACGTATATTGGCGCTAAATTGTCTAAATATTGAAACAATAATAGAGACTCTCCAGACAGGAGTAATACCCTAGGAGACTTCTATCATTATTTACATGGCTAAATTACTACAGATGGAGACACAATCTGGTTGTATCTCAGTGTATGTGTCGTGTATATCTTGTTTAATTCCATTTAATCTATGTAATATGTTGTGATATTTGCCTCGTTCGTCCTCAACAATGAAGTGTTTCTTTCATGTAATCTCTTTCTTTCTAGTTATTCAGAATAATATGAAGAGTTACAAGTCCTCGACAATGAAGTGTTTTTTTCATGTAATCTCTTTCTTTCTAGTTATTCAGAATAATATGAAGAGTTACAATACTATATAATACTTACATTAGGCGATCTTAGTTTACACACATTATGTCTGCCCATTCTCTCCCCCCCCCGCCCCCCCGGCCTCTCCCTCCGCCACCCACCCGCCGTATATATTGGGGAGAGACAAATTTTGTGTCGCGAGTATCTCAAAGTTATTTGAGTTAGAGTCATGAAACTTTACAGGAGTGTTTATCAGCGTGTGATATTGTGCAACTGGAGGTTTCTTTTTGTCTGTCCGTCCGCCCGCATACTGCACACTTTTGATATTTTTCGTTTTTTGCCCAACCAAATTATAAGCATTATATGCTATCAAATGAATATATCGTAAGTTTAAAAAGAAAACTTAAATATCCAATATCAAACGATAAGAAATGTAAAAAAATCAATACATATCTTAAAATACGTCATAAAGTCATGATTAATGGCAAGAAATGTTTTCTCAGATTTCTAGCGACCATAGTAAAGTATATTACAAAAGGTATATAGAAACTTAAAATGACCTGGGTGGTCTTTTTGCTGTTTTGCTGAAAACAATCAGAAATTTAATGTTTATATCTCTGCAGTCTTGCAAAAGTGGCACTTCTCTTTTGCCAAAGTCTGAATTATATACATCTTATATGCTTAAGCCAATTATAAGATACAACATGAAAATTATACCCATCAGGGGCTTTGTATTGGACTTTTAAGTTGTTATGATCGTGATAATACGCGTAGATGGCAGTTCCTGTCATTTAAATAAAGGCTGTTCGATGGGGGTGATTTATCATTGCTTAAACCTAAAGCAGCTGATAATTCCTTCATATTTACATGTCCTAATTAGAATGAATGTACAAAATATGTACATAAAATAATTGCATAATCATGTGTATGCCTTTGTGAAGAACATATTTCACTGCCATGGATATTCAATAACAATTAGCAAGTTGCCACATGTGATCTTGTCTGATTTTTATTTGATTTTAATGTTATTTGCAATAGGCTAACTGACACTAAAGCTTCACAAATACATTGCAAGAAATACTTTCAGCGTCTGTTAAGCCGTTCAGTTCTGTGTCTTATTTTCAAGCATTGATTTCATGCAACTTTAAAGAAAACTGTTAAGTATAGTTTTCACATGGGAAAACGAATATAAATGTTAATGATCAAAAGCACGAAGTCTTTAATTTATAGTAATTAGTGCCTGTCTGGTACTTTCC
Source organism: Saxidomus purpurata (assembly GCA_022818135.1). Taxonomy (NCBI): domain Eukaryota; kingdom Metazoa; phylum Mollusca; class Bivalvia; order Venerida; family Veneridae; genus Saxidomus; species Saxidomus purpurata. Next base: position 20,140 of record JAFMSR010001756.1, read on the forward strand.
TAGTATACTACAGAAAAGTGATTGCTCTAAATGAACATTATGGTAGCAATGTACTCACGAATGCCAACGCAAGTAAATCTATACGAAAGTTAATATATACGCTAGTTAATCTATCAGGCTATCTGTACCAAAGTCCAAAGTTAAAGCAGATAAACTCACAGGGATTCACTGGATACATGTAGGTCACCATTAAGAGTACTGATTTGTAGCTTTTCAAGTAAATAATCTTAAACACTAGACAAGTGATGCTGCTTGGAGATCTTTTACGGTAAGGTTTAACAATAGGGTTATAGTAATATTACTATAGTTACGAATGATCTGAAAATGTATAGGAAATTACTTACATCTTTTTTCCCTTCTTATTTGCTGACAAAACTATGCCCATTAACAATTTTTGTGACTAGAATTATATAGTAAAACAATTTTCATTACTTCCATTACATATAAGTTAATAAATCAGTAATGACTAAACCAGAAAAAGATGCAATATATTCTGCTTGTGTTATGTTTCGGTACTCGTATTTCAGGGACAATGTGATTGTTTTTCAAACACTAAGCTGTAGACAATTCCCTAAGGTATTTGAGGAACGATTCAGCGATATTTTATCAGTTTCAAACTATTTGCTTATTTAATAATATGTTTTCAAGATTACAGTCTATCTGTTGACATATGGGATTTAGATTCCCATACAACTGATATACTGTGGGTTATCTTAAAAAACATGCTAAGATTTCCGAATAGGAATGGGACATAAAATGACAAAAAAACGTTGGTCAAATGGCGTTCTAGCTTACTAATGACGGATGAGGAACCTTACCGTAAGCAATAACGCACTTTGAAATTAGATTGACATTATTTCTTCGGCTAATACATTTGTACACATTGAAAAATAAACAACAAAACACCAGGCGCCAAAATATTTTTGTAGGGTGCTGGATGCAAGTGTTTTGAGAAACACTGGAAGAAATTTTGATAAATTGAACTGTTTATTTATACATCAATTGCCAACATCGTCACGAACTGTAAAATTTCGTTGGGGAGATAAGACATATAAGTAATATATTATAGCTTCCTTAAACCTCCATGCACAGTCCTTAAACCTCCATGCACAGTCCTTAAACCTCCATGCACAGTTGTGCTACGTGTTTTTTATTTGCTATGTTCGAATTAGTTTTAGAAGATCGGTTTCTCCGTACAAAAAGAGCCATTTCTAAATTTCTTTTTTAAAGACTGTGTTTATGCCCCCGAAGAATGTCATATTAAAATCGCACCGTCCGTCCGTACATGGCTTAGTACAACTAAGCATTATGAAGTTGTTTCAGTTCATTCCGTCATGAAGGAGTTAAAATAGTATTGTGCGGTTTAAACATTGTATAGTGAGGTAAAAAAAGATCAAAGAAAGATCAAAGGGATAACCTCACAAAGTCCGTCTCGTGAGTACGTCCGTCCGCCCGTCCGTCCGTTTGTATGTGCGTCCGTCCTTCCTTACATTTTCCCTTGTCCGGGCTGTAACTTTGTTATGCATTGAAGGATTTTGTAATAACTTGGCACAAATGTTAAGCACATCCAGACAATGTGCCGCGTGCAAAACCCACGTCCCTATCTCAAAGGTCAAGGTCACACTTAGAGTTTGAATGTAGTGGAATGCTGTATATATGCACACATTCGTGTCCTGACTGTAACTTTGTCATATATTGTTTGATTATAAAATAACTTGGCACAAATGTTCGGCACATAAAGACAATGTGTCGCGTGCAAGAACCACGTCCCTACCTCAAAGGTCAAGGTCACACTTAGAGTTTAAAAGTAATGGAATACTGTATGCATGGTAGTTCTGTCATGCATGAAGGATTTTAAAATTACATGGCACAATTGTTGAGCACATGGAGATCACGCAGACTGTGAGACACCTCTTTCCGGGGGGCATTTGGCACTTGTGAGAGACAGCTGTAAGACTTGTTTGTTTTATTTTACATACAGTTATACCATTTCATGCCTCGTCAGTGAGTAATTTTCGATAATTAGTTGAGTGGTATGCCAAAACAGTCTAGCTTATACGACAACGTGATTACAATATTGCTTCAAATCTCCATGAAATAATTTAACATTCGATATGTTTACAGTAAATCTTGTCCAACTACGACTAAAAAAAGGTCTGGGACATTTACGTCATTGATAAAATGTCTACAAAATCCCACAACACTTTGAATTTATTCCAAGACTATTGAGAGGGAAGCTGAAAGTTTACTAATTTGTCTACCTCAAAAACAAACGAGGTAATACATTAGTTATAAAACAATAGGAGATAATTTGATAATTAAAATTTCCAGACTTACTTAAGCACTTTGCCAATTAGATAAAACAAATGTTAAATGTTTTTGTAACGATTATCGATTTGTCTTTATCTAATAATAAGTCAATTTGTTTTCTTTTAAATTAGTAATTAATAACTGAGCAATTCATACATTAAGACAATTTAAGACAACTGAAGCATCACAACGTAAAAATGAAATAAGAGATACTTCGTAATTACTTAAGATGTACTAACGATAGTTTTCATACTTTATATTTGGTCTAATATGCATGAAAATGTAAGGCAATGTGATCATCTTAATATTATATCATTCCACACGCCTTGTCACAGAATATTTCTTTTTGCATTATATCATGAAGTATATGTTTACCTTGAACTAATATGATGAACATTATGAAATCCGGGATCTGGTTAGGGAGTTATAGAGTTATTATATAATAAGATAACACAACAATTGATCTCAATTGCCTTAAGTCAAAAAGACTAAAACACGTGCTACGTACATGTACATTTTCTAAATATGGTGAGCATTAGCCATGTAATTCATGAACTGCTATACATTATAATTATGTTTGAGAGACGTAACCGTTTATCTATTGAAGCTTAGCTGTTACCTTGACCTTGAGTCATTCCAGTAGTAACATATGTTCTACAAGTCGTCTCAGTAAGTCGAACACTGGACCCAAAATTCATGTTAATAGTATGTCCCTGGTGTAAATTGAAGAAGATTGTAGCTAAAATGTGTCTAATAAGTAAGAAGAAACACAATTAGTTTTATTCAACAACTGTAATGAAAGCTACACTGATATTTATGTCTAATGCCTATACATTAGTCTTTCCAGAAAAAACTTACATCTAAATCTGATTACACATATTCTATACACCAAGAGAATAATGCAACTGAATTACATAATGTAATTATCACAGACTAAGAAACCTTTTTCTTGTCCGAAAAGCGCCAGTCACTTCATCAATAACGGGCCTGTATATCAAGTCAAGACTTACTGGAAACAGACACTGAACGGAAATGTAGCACATTACGGACAAGAAATAAACGTCCCATTACTTTGTTATCGAGAATGATCAAATGTGCGTTTGATTGACTGTGCCGCAATTCCGTTTTCTTGTTTTACAATGCATTGCACACAAAAAAGAAGTTATGTCTACTATTTTACACACGTATAAGCCTGTTGTCTTCAACGAATACTAATATTGTCATGGTGATATTGAAAATATAAAAGATTTATCTGGTTGCCTAAACTAAACGAATTTAATGACAACGAAATGCAAAATATTAACTGCCATTTGCAGAATTTGATGGAAAACATTTTTTGTTTAGTTGACTCGTAACATATTTCTAAAGCAGACGTTTTTTATTAGATTGTTTGGAAATGCAATTGTTGGATTTATTAAAGATGTATTTAATGCATTGCACAAACCAAACATTCCAGTTTCTCTGTACACTCCTAAAATGCTATTTGTGTGCACAGTACATTTGGGGTCGTTTCGATGCACTGCAGCGTTTTTTGTATTGAAATAAAACTTATCTTTACCTTTTTATTCATTTTCATTCACATAAAGTTCAAATATTTTTGCGCGCGAATGGCCGAGTCTTGTTGTACATGTTGTACCTTATAATCTGTTTCACGTAAGCTGTTTAAAATCGCATTTTCATACTCTATTGAAGACTTTAATGTTTTCATTGAAGAGCAATTTTAGAATTTAACCGCAACAAATTCGAATTATTTAAATGTATTTCTACTAGTGATTACTTTCAGACACGAAATGGGATTAGTTTTACAACATCGGAATAGCTTCCCGTGGGAGTATAATGTATATACTTACCCAGTTGCTGTAGATAAAGTTTCACTGTTTCATAAAATTTACCATATGCATAAATGACGCAGGGGATGAAAGTTCACCGAAAGAGTCCGTCTTTAAGTTATGTCTCAAGGAGAAACTGTTATGTGATTAAAAGACTTAATGAACCCAGCTCAGTTCCAGAATGTTAAAGTTCTGAATGGTGCGCAACAAGTTGCCGTTGTTATTGTTTGGAATCTGTGCTGAATACGAAGGTCAACATATTTTTGTTGAAATGTTTGTTATTTGTAGAGCTTACATCCAAATACTCTGCTTACTGGAGGAATACCAAATATTGTGTCTCTTTAAACGCTTGTAGATACGGATGATGTGTCAAATGACGGTGCAGTTGAAAAGACTGTCTCTTATAGCATTTAACTACAAGTACTCAGAGTAAAATTAATTGAAAACAACAATCTAAAGTGTCGTTCATTATATGGACTTAATTGTAGCACAAAAAAGTTTGACAAACTTTTCAATGGTTCTCGAAATAGTATTCACATACAAGTGCATACACTACCAAATAATACAGTGAACATAACTTATTTTGTAGCTAAACCAGATGCACGTACTACGTGAACATATCAAACGTTTCTAGAGATTCATGAAATGTGTTTCAAAGAACTTATCTTTGCTTTTGCGGCTTCATTAAGCAGATTAACGTTGCAGTAACTATTTTGAAACTTTA
>JAFMSR010001757.1:0-24901 GCA_022818135.1 Saxidomus purpurata
TTAATCCTTCTCTTAAAGTGGTTTAATATATATTAGATAGGTGACCCCTGTACAGTGTCCAAATAATGTAAGAATAATATGATATATTTTTAAAATCAAATCTGTAACTGATTTATTTAATTAAATCTGGTTTGTAATTATATAAATTGTTCGCAATAAACTCTGATCGATTCTTTCCGCTTTTTTGATCAGTGAAAATTGATTCTTCCTTCAGTCTGGGTAAATCGTAAACAGAAACTATTTTTATAAATTGCAAGCAGATATTTCGATTTTTAAAGTGCCTATGAGAATAAATTTGTTCAAAAGTTTAAAATTACATAGGAATTGTATAGGAATGTTGGACCGATATTTGTTCGCGTTTCAATCATAAATGCAAATTTGTAGATCATTAGTTGGAAGTAAAAGGAGAAAATGGCCATCGCCGCTCCTAAAGTAAGTTGTTTTTTGTGTGTTTTGTTGTGGGTTTTTTTTTGTTAGAGTTTCTATATATCAGAACTTTAAAAACATCATTCAATTCAATGTCAATTCAAATAGTTTATATAACATATCTAATAGTTCACTATTTATTCCATATTTCGGCTTTCTGACCTTCTTCAGTAGATGAAATACACAGTCAATTTGTTTTACATTTTCACAAAAAATTGTGCGTTTCATTTACTGAAGAAGGCCAAAAGGCTATTATAAATATTTGATAATGAGTGAACTTTTTTACTGTTTCATAAGTACTCCTCCTGCAGGGTTTCTATTTACGTGTAGTTAAAATAGATCGTTCTAAATAGATCACTAACTGTTCAATTACGTTCAATTACTATTCCCGTTAGTATTGTAGCTTCAATTAGCAGTAATGCACTTGTTGATGTTAACGCTCCTAACAGTAGTGAATAAGTATAGAATAAGTGAATAAGTAAAGAACATGTAATTGAATAAGTAGTTAATAACCAGTTATATACACGAACTGTTGACATATTTCTTCAGTCATATATCTGGTAAAATAACTAGTTGATCTTTTCTTTACTGTGTTCGTTAACTTACCGATGTCAAAAGAGACAAAAAAAGATCAACAACAATTTACTTGTGACACATTTTTTGATGTACATGGTATTTAGCAGACAGTGCAAACCCGTCCTTGGGACTTAAATTACATTGAAAATAAACTTATGCCGACAATAACAAGATCACTTTATTCAGAAAACTAGTATACATCTGCTACTTTCGATAACTGAATACAATGTAATTAGTTTAGGTAGATACCGATCTATGCTGAACTCGCCGAAATCTTCAAGGTTTATGTTCAGTATTAGGTGTAGAAAGTACACTTAAACAATTTATGGAACCCGATCTCTTACTTATCATTAACAAAGAAATCAAACAATAGAGAGCTGCTACTCTCGACTATAGAGACATATATCACTAAACTTTAAGGTTAGAAAAAGGATTACTTGTCATCATTTTCTAACAACGTATACAGCGAGGGATAACCCTTTTAACCACAGAGTTATTGCTTTAACACACTGTTTCCTGATAGAAGGGACAGTGTCAGCGGTATTTGCAAGTATTGTTATTTTATTTAATTATCGTTTTTGAAAGGTTAGGTAGGTAAACTCTCTAGAACAAAACATGAAAGGATATAAAATTAAGTTGAAGACATTATACCAAACCACTCTGAAACGGATCCGTCGTCATTTTTTCATGACCTAAATTTTATAACTTAAAGTTTATTCAATAACTACCCCTTGGATCTGAACTTGTACAGCTCTATCATCATGAACTTGAGTTCAGATTATTGCAATGCTAGTTAATGTAAGTAACAGGTCTCTTGCAATCTGGTTTAGGGATTGTAGAAAATGACCCATGCAATTAAAAAATTAACGTATACCCCCTACTCAGGAATTTCAGATATTGTATGTGTCTCAAATGAGGACAATAGGGCAACCATGGTCCATTTTTGCTATAAGTCATTGTTTCCCTGATTAAAAAATGATATATAAGCATAGAAGGCTTTTACTCAATCGAATGCATTTTCATTAAAGACGAGCGTTCAAATGTTACAGTTTGCAACAAACTCCATTCTTGTCAACGATGTAATATAATTTATTATTTACAGATAGCTGTCCATCTGTACTTAAACAATCCGTACGGGTTGATTAGTGCTACCATTCCAAATTATACCGCGAACAAGGTAGCTCTAAAAGACGGCGAACCTACATCACCGGAAGCAGAATCAGAGTCACCGGCCTTCAAAAAGAGTGAACAAGCCACCGATACCGCTTCTGCGATATCTGAACCGGATCAAAAATTCAAGAATCGTAAAGCCCTGAAAGAGGACGCTGGGTTTGACAAGCAGTTAAAACCTTTAAAGGAAACAAGAAACAACTCGAGAAACTCTCTTTACATTAACAAGAATGCGTCACCTCCACTCGTGTACTATGATAATACTACCCGTATGCCCGGTAAAGCTAGTTCTACTAATGGAAGTCCGTTGCTAGGAGTTACATGGACCATTAATGTTGACAAAAGAAACAAGGTCATTATACCTCGTCAGCCACCGCCTTTGAGTTTGTTGGACAAGCTCGGACGACTGAAGTCGGTAGAACCTGCCGGCGTCGTTAGATTGAGAAAAGGGGCAGTCTCCCCACAGAACTATCTGATACATAGAATTCAGTTCAGCGAAAAGGGGTAAGTTTATATCTTACAAAGCAACAAACTTGAGTTAGTATTTAGATTTAACACGACCTAGCAAACAAGTATTGTCGCTTTTGAAAATACGCTATAGATAACAAAGACACGACCCAGGCGTGAGATAAAGACTCGGGGCTATTATTTGCTGACTGATATAGTTTGCCGGCTAGGTCTGTAAAAAATCTTTAAGAAATAGTTTCGGTTGATGTTTTCTTGTAACAATTGAAAATTCTCATGCTCATTTCATAATTATCTAGACTCCACTTGACCGTAAACTTTAAGACTGAAGGTAGGTCATTCTTCCACATCAACACGATTTAGAATACAACACTGTACTAATACTAAAACTGTGTTTCACGGCTGTTCAAAAAGTAACGGTTATAAGTGAAACTTATTATGTTCAATTTGAAAGCGCATGGTTAAACTATATAGGTTAAATTGTTTACTAAATAACTTAAGATCATCTTCCACAATGTCAGAAATGTGTGCTGTTGCATTATCATGAAGTTAATATGGAAGACATGTTTGAAACCAGCCTTAGGACAACTTGTTTCTTTACTATTACATCACGGCTGTACCTTTGTTAGCCTTCCCTGTTTTACTGAAGAATTAATATGAAACTTTCTCGCTTAAAGTAGACCACATGGAAACTTTCTCCAACAATTTTTGAAGTCAACACTTTATTTCTCGAACAGTTTCGAAATAATAAACATGTAAAAACATTTGTAAATATTAATCGTCTTATGGGGGAGACATTTCCAGCAGTTCTTTTGCTCAAAATGTCTTTGACAGACGAACAAAATCATTAAACCTACGAATGGTGTCATATTACACAGAACAATTTCTTATATACATCGGAAAATTCGTCAAACATGTGCTTTTCAGACAAACTTTGCTTTATCAAACCTTTATGTAAGCACAATATTGCATTCATATTCAATATATTGACAACACTATCTGTATTTTAAATTAATGTTTTAATTATTCAACCAGTATAACAATATTATATATCGATGACTTGCTGAATAGAGGTATTCATTGGTGGCAAAGGTACGTGAACTTCTACTACATATGGCCGATAAACATTACATTCCGAACATCCCTTGTAAAGCTATCGTAACTGATAGATCAATATAAATTATTCCATAAAAAGAAAACAGTTTTATAAACATTCCGTTTCTTTGACGCCATGACCTTTTGAATATGTTTTTAAATTCACTTCCTAATCATACTAAAAGTTCAAACAGTTTATCCCAAATTACAATTATAAATTCATAATAGATAAATTTTAGAGTTGCCTAATTATGTCAAACAGTTTGTAAAATGCTGCAATAGCTTTGTGTGTTATATAATGTCTTGTCTAACTCATTGTACATGTACACATCATTGTGTGTAGTTTTTTAGATATTTAAAAATGGTAGCACAAAAGCAATGCGAGTGGCTCAGTGTTCTAGTTTATTTTGTTTAAGTTTGTGTATAAATCATGTGAACAATGCTCGCCAAAAACCACTCCGTGCGACACTCGCCAGCAACCGACCCTAGCATAGATGAATAAAACTGCTCTGAGAGGGTAGGAAAACTTTCACACTACATGTGTACTTATATCAAACTACAGAATCACAACCGGTCAACATTGATACAGTCAAGTGCCACTAGTATACAACATACACGCACATACACAACGGGACACAATACAGCTTAATTAATAAGCCACAATGCGCAGAGCCAGCAAATAATAAATAAATGTGTTGACTTCGAAGTTTCCTCATACACAAAATCGTGTTAGCTTAGGCGAAATGTTGGTGATTGTGGTATAAACAAGTTTGTAGCATATACTATATCTAATATGATACTTCCCTAAAGTCCACTTGCAAGAAAACCTGTGTAAATAAAAATACATTCTCGCTGAGCATAACCATTATGAAGTGTATGAATGCGAAATTCCAAACGACACGCAAAGTTAGATGATGAAAAGTGAATACCAAAGACGAAGACTATTACCAATGTACTCAAAATAATTTTTCTGAAGTTTAGTCAACAAAATCGCAAACATTTAATGGTATAATTAAGCAATCTACCATCCGTGCGAGATAAAGAAAATGAGCATCACGAGTCTGATTGGTTATAAAGGGATCGATCACCAGACATGTGGTACGTTTAAAAATGAAATGCTGATACAATTATAACCTGACATTATTAAGTATCATAATATTTGTCTTACGAAACACATGATTGACCTTGTAGAGGTTTATTTATTTTACAGAGCTCGTAAATAATGTTTACATGTTAAGTAGGCTCATGTAAAAGCTGGATCATGATATATGGGCAAAATATGAAATGTTTAGATTTGTACAAATGGACTTGTTTACTGTTATACATCGATGCAGGATATCTTAGAATCTATTGTAAATGTGCACTTTATGTTGACTATAACGTTGTTAATATAGTTTTCAGATCGTGTCAATGCTTCTTGTGTTGAAATCATATTCGTGACAGGCTTATGCAAAAGGAATTCGTTGACCGTATGATGTGACAAGGGGATTGTCGCTAATAAACTGTGTATACTTAACGTTGTCTCCCTTAGCATATATCTCTGTAGATATTTTCATTAGGAAGTATGCAAGGAAAGTGTTGTCGTGGCTTAACTCCGGGTTTGTTACGGTATAAGTCTTAACCACACAAAAAACTTAGTGTTGAAAATATCCTTCGAATATCTGGATGAATCACTACATGCATCAATTATATCTCTCTGTGTTTCAATAGACCGGTTTAAAGTTTCGTTCATATCTGTATAGAAATCAATCTAGTTATTTCTACCTGGATATTCCTTAAAAGTTAGGTTCTTGGTGTCATGACGTCAGAAAAGTTATTGAGTACATTGTAAGGAGTTGTCCTCCGTTTTTACAAGGTTGGCTGCATTTCAATCACTGCGTGATATATTTCATTTACACATTTTTTTCTTAGATTGAGTCTGGAACGTGTGGGGTTGGCATGCCACAAACCGGTTAAAAACGCTAAGTTTCCAATATTTCGGGTTACTGACCGTTCCATTTGACCTGTTACTGATATATGTGTGTTGTGTCTACAGTTGTACTTTACCTTTGCACTTTTATGTATGTATTTTAGAGTTTTATCTTTGGTACCGGATAATCCATATGACCAACGCCCCCAGAATAGTTTAGTTATTTTATGTTCCAGGTGATAGTGCATGATACAGAACGCGTCCCGCTCCAGAGATTCCGTCTGGTTCTTTAACATGCCCGGTGTACAACATTGTGTTGAACACTTCAAGAAACGGAAATAATTTATTTTTGAAGTTATATCACAATCAGAAGGTGACTCTGATTGAGACCTGTGTAGTTCTATAATACTTTTATGATGCCATAAGATAGGCTATATTTTTAATTTACAGCTAAACGACTTTCATTATTCTCTAACATTTTTCATAGATGTACTTTTGTTTAGAGATTACTTTGATCATGTGATTCCCCACTCGAAATATTGACCGTTATTCACTGGTCCAGAAAGTATGATTTCACTACACTTATAATTAACATTAGTTTGGCGGTAAAACATATTATGTATAGATATGAATTATCTACGTACTAAAATTATAAAACCAAGGCAGACTGAAAACGCAAGAGTATTTTATTGACCTTTCTCATTGGGTATAATCCATAAACCCTAGAACATAAAATATGTTATGCATTTTACTTGTCATTTCACTTGCGGTTGAAAAGTTACCAACTTCAAGTCAACAGCGAGCTTAATGCGGCTGCGCAAACATAAATGTGTTACTGTCATATGAATATCATTGGTAGTCATCGCGTATAGTGGTGGGGGGGGGGGGGGTTGTTGTTCCTGTGCACACCTCATGTTATCTGTAAATATATATACACAAAGACGCACCCCCTGATGTTTATACAAATATCACTTTAATAAACTTGCAAATTAAATTGCTTTCAAAGTCTTTCTATACACAAAATTTGAGCCGTGGTAAGATTAGTGCCTCGTGCGCCTGTTTACACAAAGCCAATTGCAAGAGTTTTGTGTTTTATTATTGATAGAGACTTGACTTTCTCTAGATTTGAACAGAATTAGCAGATTAGGGCTTGTGGTTTGTTTGCGTGGCATATCATTATGTAAACATCTATATCGACTTAAAGCTGGTAGATCCATTTTTAAATATATCGTTTTCGTCAGAGTTTAGGTCCAATGGTCTTATACCCGAATACAGTAATAATACGGTAACATTTTTCTCAGCAAATTCGATTGTACAGGTGTGTAGTGAGCGCTAGTTGGCGTGAAGATAGCGTAGGGTTCTAAGTCTATACATTTTCTTTTAGTTTCAAAGCAGTGCAGTGACTTGTTGTCACTGTGTAGCAAGTTTTGAAAATCACACAGTTTACAATATTATTCTGCCACATTGTGTTTTACTATTTTGACACGAATACGGTCTTGAGTATTTAACAGGAGTTACAATGCAAACGTCTTTATTTATCTTTATGTCCCGCACACGAAATGATAACGTAAAGAGATTACCGAGGTAGACTGTGATACTCTTTATTATAACCACTGATGAACGATCTGAACCTGCACCAGACGGTTTTAGAAGATATTTTAGAAAAAAACATGCGCTCTAACGTCTAAATGTTTAGTTCGACCCTTTTGATACGCAATTTACCCTATCTGTTAAAACTGTTTAAGTCCACTACTTCATTAAAATATTTGAAACTTCCCTTTCAACTTCACAACCCTTTGGGAACATAAAATATCTAAATAAACATGCAGTTTTATAACAAGTTATTGTAGGTGTGACAAACAGGTCAATTTTTTTTAACTGACTGGCGCTGGTTTGATTGTTCCAGTAGACGTGGAACATAACATACAATTTGATGTTTTAGAGAAGTCTTTGTTACAACGTGCATGTATAAAAAGACAAGCAGTATGTCATCGTATTCAAGTTTCAGCTACTGCTACAGATTTAAAACCCGTTAAGGAAATAATGCCGTTCGTAATGTTGAAATATTTTTAGATCTTGATTTGCTAGCCTCGCAGTCTACACCTCTCACGTCAACTAAATTGTAAAGTCAAGAAGTCGTTGCTTTAATAATGTAAAGGTATACAGTCCAGCTTTAAGTTCATATTAATAATAAACAAACCTATCAACACTTGGCTGATAGATGAATATATTATCTGATGATTACGTCTAATCGATACCGTGTCTATCGAAAGTGAATTTAACTTCTTTAGAAATTGCTTTGATTTAGAGCCTACTTTAGAGGTTATAATGTCAAAAAACGAAATGAAAAAATATTTATAGCTTTAAAAAGGCTTCAAACAGTTAAGACTCTTTTTCATTTTCTTGACTGATAACGTTTGCTTCAAAATCTATGTGTCAATATAGATTTGTAAAAAAATAAGCGAGACAATCTATTGAACTTGGCTTGTTGGAGTTAAAGTAAAAGCAGGCTTCTATCGCAGTCAGGATTTCTTATTTTTAAATAGTTTCTAAAAATGTTATTGTTATTTCATATTTTAAAAAGTAATAGACTTGGTAAAACTGGAGTAGTTGCAAATCTGGACATGGATCTAAAAGAATGCTCTAATCCAAATAAAACTATGCTATGATAGAAATATATTCGTGCCTAGTAGTCTATTAAGTTCTGGGATGTTGTATAAATGTTGTCCGGTAACCTAGGCAACTAAACAAGGACTATGATTCAGATAAGGTAAGTATTCGGTAGCTGGATGATGTAGGTTGTACAAACTATTTTTGCATCAACTGCTTTCTTAAAGGACTAAGATTAGTTCGACCAGTTTCAGAATATTCATATTGTTCAATATGTTATACATTTGACTTGAAATAAGTACATGTATATGCTTCCTTATTTAGTAACTTTAAAACTTCCAACGGTGGCATCATGCTGTTTGGGGAATTTTAGAATATCTGGATGGAGATGCAAATTTGAATAATTGTTAGGACACCATGAATATTAAACGGGTCTAAGCGCATTTAGACTATCGTTAAAGCAGTCGACGTATAATATAAAGCTGTCATGTCATTATCTAGAACCGACTGGAACGGATTCTCTTCGTTCAACAGGCGCGTTTTATGACAATGATATTTTTATTTTAGTTAAGAAGTACCCTGAATTAATTAAACATTCACATGACGTACCACTGACATTCAGAAATGTGACAAAGCAAACAATATTGTTTAGGTAGGAAAACAAGTTTTAAACCATCACCTGTTGTTTATGACCACGCTGTTATGGTATATTCTGCTTAAAGATACATCTAAAGCCATGTATTGCTGAAAATGCTGAAATTGATATTAATATTTCAGTGTAAGACAACATGAAATAAGATCAGACAATTACAGGCGATTGGCATAGAGATTTATCTCATGCAAGTAATGTACTTTATACAAATATACTGACACCAAAAACAAAACTGTGCACTTTTACATTGAGCGTAACTTTTTCGTTACTAAGTTTAAAAAGATAGATTTTACTATAATGAGTAACAAAATAGTCTTCCATACATTACACTAAATTACCCAATAGTTAAGCACGTGGATGTCCTTCAAACTGACCGAAGGCTATTATACAACTTTTTGCACGTGCTACCCGTGCAACATGTTTACAAGTACAGGTTTTCACTGACCGATATCTTTACTGGCTATGCAATAATTAAATCACAGTACATTTGAATTTCACTCATCAACAAGATGCCAAGGCTTCAAGAAAATGAACGAATTCATGCACTTCTGCAACTTGCATCCGGCGTCAGCGTCTCTGACGTCGCTAGGCAGTTTAACTGCCACAAAAATACCATCATGAACCTTCGACAACGTTACCGTCAAAATGGAAGCGTGAGAGATCTTCCACGATCCGGCAGGCCGAAGGTGACAACGGCACGTCAGGATAGATACATGACGTTGACGCGCTTACGTCACAGGTTCAAACTGCAACAAGCACTGCAGTAGAGCAGGAAATAAGTAGGCAAATGGTTCTAAACCGGATTCGGGCCAATGCAAATACGTAAAGGGCTAGAAAACCTTATGTTGGTCAGATTTGCAACTTTTACTTTTAACCCCTACTTCATTAAAACGTAAAACAATGCACTAATAATTACCTGATAAGGCTTCGTGTAAAGAAAAGGTTTTCAAACATTTTGCTACCAAATTTGCCAATATAATATTTCTTTCACAAAGGATAAAACTTTTATTTCTTAAAAAAGTGCACAGTTTCTTTTTGGTGTCAGTATAGTTCACTGATTCCTGAGGAGTTTTTTCTTCCTTTTTTGTCAATTTAAGGGGTTTGAGTTACCTATTACAGATTTGTAACATGATGTTCTGTACAGCTTTCTGTTATCAAAATGTCAATCGTGTAGTTCCTCTGTGAACAGATAATTATTTATGAGTATCAAATGTGCATGCAAGTCGCATGAATCATTTGGTACATGTACTAGTTAATAATGATATCATCAAATATACCCAGGCATGACACCCCTTTGTATACTATTGTAAACCAACCAGTGCCAATTAAACACATGTACAAGCTTAAATATGACCATCCTTCGATGCTCAATTTAGTTCAGGCTACTACCTCATGGAACTACCATGCGTCTCCAAACATAAGACAGTTGGGAAATATGTCAAGTTCGGACAACAGTACTCCACCTTGTGATGTCAATCAAACAAAGAATCGCAATTTGCATAAACTGAAACTTGACAGATGATAGCAATATCGTTGAAAACTTTTGTTAGGTGGTAACACTTACTGAGATTGGTACATTTGTATAAGAACGATAGCTAAACTTTGCATAACGGTTACTAATTCACTAAAAGGTACTCTACCAGAAACAGTTTAAATATAAGCAATATGTCCTACTGCCATCGACGCATTACATTTGATACACCTAACTCATTGTAAGTATTTGGGTTATTGCAGGATCCTAAACCATTTCTGTCGTTAAAACAATTTCATATTTGTCCAACGAAAAAAAAAACTGTATAATGCACAATCTAGCTGGAGTCTCTTTTTACGTGTTTCAGGATCCAAGAGACGGACAGACAGACGAACAGACGTATAATGTCCTCACTGATCGCACCCCCATCTTCACAAACTAATTTAACACAAGAACTTCTTTCAGTATTTGAGTTATTTCCGTAGGGACGGTTTGACGGACGGACGTACATATGTACCTACATGTATTTAATTGCTCACCCGAGTTGTTTTTTTTTAAACCACGTTAAAGAAAAAATAGCCTCAAAACATTTACAGTATGAAAGTTATACAATATTGTATTCAAGAGCAGTGCGCTATTTAATGTAAATACTTCATTAATTTTTCAACTAAAATTTATATAAAAATATTGACAGCTTTAACACCGAAGGAGTTCATTCAAGTGACGTTCTAATCAAGTCCTTCGTCTACATAATAAACAGCGCTTTAACTGATTTACTTTTATAATCAATCATGCCTTTTACCTTTTAAAGTAAAATATCTTTTAAGATAACATAGATATGATAAAAACATATGTTTACTTAACGGATTAAATCGTTTCAAATAGATTTAAAAGAGATCGTATTATACACAATCATTGCTTTAATGTGTCAGTATTCAATTAAAATTTTGTACATTTTGCTCTGTAAAATTGGTAAATTAAAGCTAATGACCGCTGCAATTTTCATGATACAATGTATGCATGATCTTAAGCATATAAATAACTTTCGTATATTATACTAGCTCATGTTTTATCTACTCTGCTCTGCCAAGTAATGTTCTGTTCTGCTCCGCTCTACCTTGAGCAGTGCTAAAATGCGATTGGTTAACTTTGAACATTTTACAGGATATAAACGTGCATTCATTAGAATATATACTGTACCAGGACTGCTAGAACAAACGCGTGTGGTATCACTTCACATTCACGGGATACTAAACCATACATATATATTATAGCTTCAAAATAAAACTCTTTTTCACATTTACATTGATGGTAATTCCAGGACTAATTGGAAATGATTTTCAGAACAGCAAAGTAAGTGGGGTTTTTTAAAGATAATAGCTTACATTTAAAAAATATCAACTAATTACCTAGTTAAAATAGACTACATAATATCAATGAAGACATATTGAAGGGAATGCTAGTAGCAATATATTTGGTTTGGGGCGTTGGCGCTTGTATCATATACAAAATTCTTACATACTGCAAGGCTGCATTATACAAGTGGGTATCAAAACCTCAGGGAAAAGTAAACCTTTTAAATGTAAACTGAACTACAGTACATTTAATAGCAGATTTTAATTCTGAATTACATCCTTTTAAAGCCACAGGACCACAATTACAAATAGTTCTAATTTTACAAAGAAATATGTCTTACGGACGGAAATGACCTTTAACATTCCTAACTTTGCGTTTTAACGCGAAAAGTACATATAAGAAATAAAGCACAGTATTGTTTTCAATAATATTGCAAAAAAATAAGAAATGCTTTCTGGCAACTATTTTTCATGAAGAAACGGCTTGAATACGAAAGAAAGGCATATGTCAACATTGTTTTAGAGTGAATAGAACATGGTTCTATCATTATCCTATCAGTAAACGTATTTTATTCATAAGAGATCATGGGACTTGTAAAACGTGTATGATACAAAACAAACGGTCTGTATTTACTTCCGTTAGCTTAATATGGTCAACTGTTCCAGTTTGCTGAGATAATATTCGGCTCAGATATCAATAAATTACAAATATGTCATTGAAAGGAAAAATTGATTACTGTTATCAATGTTATTCTTTGGTAATGTAATTAGAAAGTAATTAGAAAACTCTATATACAATGTTACTGATTTTCTAACCACATAATTGCACGGTTTTACATGTTAAAGAAATCCTTCCGCTTCGGGATACAAAGATTATTTACTCTCTATTTAGGAATAAGACAATTTAATGGCTGTAGTTGCCGATTTGTGAATAGAAGTTTTTGTTAAAATACTATATATATATACCGTTACTGCATTTGAAACGATTTTGCCAAGGGGTCATGTGGAAAAGTTAATGATGTATATTGATCATTTAAATGCCAGCACAAACAAATTGACAACGTTGATATAAAATATTCAATACTTTACGGATTTATTTCTAAGCGATATAGGCAGCATGGAATATTTATAACAAAATGAAACAGGATACCGCTGAACGAGGTTAAACTGAATGACGTAAGTGATATTTGTTTATAAAATCACTTCAGATCAGTTCAACAGAGCTTAAATAAGATACTTTTAAGCATATGAAAGAGATGGGTAACACGATTTAATGGTAAAAATTCCTGTCAAGTTTTATCTTTATGCAGTAAGAAGGTGCTAATGTCACATGGTGAGAAAACGTTTTATCTTTATGCAGTTGAGAAAAAGGTACACCTTCACCGGCACGCGGACCCTGAACCCTTCGGTTACTGGGCGAATGCTCTCCCGATTGAGCTAACTGGCCACTTTACCATTTGCACCAATGCAATACAAGACAAAATTATTTTTATTATCAACTTCCGGTCAAAAGCGAGCGCCGAAAAATAAAATTAAACTAGGTAGCTTTCCCAAAAAGCTAGCACAAAAGCGAAATTTGCTACACCTCTTTTGTCTACAATAAAATAGACAATATACATTAATTCTGATTCTGGATATATACGACATGAGAAAGTGCTGCATCATGATATAGAACAGTAATGTACCATTAGGCCAATAACATGTAGGATATTTGACAACATTGTAACATGTATCACCTAAGACATACTGTACAATACATGATGTAGGGCAGGACTTAACAAATAGGACTTTGAACAGTACAGTAACATACAGGAATTAGCGTAGAATAAAGGCCACAGGACAACATTGTCACATCTAAGACTTAGGGCATGCTGTAAAATAATGGAAATAGGACAACATATAGGACTTACAGTAGTACTCAAGTTAACTGTTGACTCTAGAAAGACATAAAAGGCCAACATAGACGTTTTGGTACTTTTTCCCATTTCCTCTCTATTTTAAGCCCAGTTACAATCCTGAAATATCTTTTATTTTTACACAGTTGCATACAACTTGAAAAATGGTAAGAGCTACTTTAAAAAGTGGTTTACCTCAGATGATCTAGTTATAAATCGGTCGCAGATTAATATAGATCATATTGTGACAAAGTTTCATGAAAGTATCATTGATACCAGTGCTACTTGAGTGTGAAAATATTTTATATTCCTTTTATGATCCTGTTGCCCTATCTTCGACTCCAAATGACCAAGGTTTAATGTTAAGCGTTAATTCAACAAGAACAACGCCTTTGCCAAGTCTCATGAAGATTAGTTGATCTTACAGGCTACCTAGGTTCGAGTGAAAAAGACCTATCTGCAATTACAATAAAATAATTATTAAATTAAAACGTAACCAAAAACAAAGATGAGATTAAAATTGTTGTGAACTAATAAAATTTGACGGAGGGACTAACTGAAGCATCTTAAGGCCATCGTACGGAAACAGACTACTATGCGTAACTGGAACCGTTTTCTTTTGCGATTTTTCTAAATCCATTTTTATATGCGGGTTTCGGTCTACTCCCTCTCCTTTCCTGTTAGAGAATTTGCCGTTGCTATAGTTAAAAGTTTGTTTTCTTTTCTTTTCAGACAGAGGAGGATGTCGGAGAAGTTGTCGGAGTGGCTGGACGAGTACACAGAGGTCAGTCAGAAACAACAAGAATACCTGAAGCGTGTACACGAACTAAGACGGGGTCTCGAACATAAAGACAAGCGATTAATATCTACTATTGATAAAATGCGTGGTGAGCATAAATCAAAATATCGAAGGAAATACCCGCTGTACTCGTTATCACGCATGGAAGAGTCGCACGTAAACCACGGCCCTTCCCCGTTTCCAAACCGACCATGTTTATTTCACGATGACAAACTCGGTGTTCCGAAACTGAAAATAGCGCCACATTCCACGCCCAGAAAACTGGCGCCAATTGTCACAAGAGTTAAAACAGACAAATACAACAAAACTTTGAATGAATCTGGGGTAATGAATTTAACTCCACGACCGGAAATGGCGTCCATGAAAACGGAATATGAAACATTTGAGTCAATAGCCAAACGGAATAAGCTTAACTTAACTCAGTTTTTCAATTCAACGTTAAGCCACCGTCGTTCTCACCAGAGACTGCCAATGAGTGTTTCAACAGTTACAATATTAGAGGAGACACCGGATGATCCGGATCAGAGGGAGTTTATCACAGACATCTCATCAAGGAAACCTGTAGTTTCAAGCATGTTAAAAGACCAAAAACCAGGATAGATTAAGTTTGTTATATGCCTAAGGCATTCCTACTGTCGAAAACTGGAAGTATTTGTTCATAGTTCACTTAGTGTGTTGTTATTTGATGGTATATATTATGTATAGGCAATAGTCTTTGAAACGAGAGTGCTATTTAGATGGAGTACCTTCCTATTTTTTCACAATAATCACCCCGTGTTTTACCGCAAACTCTGATTCACTGGAAACACATACTTATCTGAAACGTTCATTATATTTTAAGGCTAATATATTACAATGCCTCGCTATATTTATCGGTCCGTGAATCTTCATAAAGCGTCCGTTGTCAAAAAACCTGCGTAATAAAGTCAGCACATTGTAGTTGTGTTTGCAAATTTGCACTATAAGGAAGTCAGATTAATGAATACGTGTGTCTATAAACGATATTTAGAAATCACTCACACCACAGAAGTATAAAACTCGGCGTACCTGCTGTGTGGCAACAGTCACGTCAGTTTTTCCTGAAACATTCAGAATGCTTATCGATTCACTTAATTCCTTGATGAAACATATCATACCTATTATTCTCTTATAGATCTAGTTAGATTATAAAATATTTGTATATACAAAGACATGTACTATAATCATATTATTATATAGCTGATAATTAAAATCCGACTTGTTATAGCTATCAAAATGATTAACATAAGTCAGTCATGACTTCACGCCACACGTCGTTTCTCGAAATAATATCATCCCTTTATAGCTCGACTGTTCAAGGAATAAAGAGACTGTTCTACTCACCTTGTCATCGGGTTTAATTTGGCATCACACATTGGGTTGATTTCTATGCTTAGGTCAACTTTTCTCCTTAACTATCACAGCTTTTGCTTTCAAACTTGGACAACATTCATTTACCAAAATAAGCTGAGTAGGTACTCCCAAGTGTCGTCACTCAGACTCACTCTTTTTACAAAATTACGGACGGACCCTTGTACGCTTCGAATTTGTCTTTTTGTACGTTAGGTTTTATGCTTAGGTCAAATGTCCCCCTCAACTATCTCGGCCATTACTTCATAACTAGGATCATTTATTTAAAAGTACAGAAGCAATTTACTTGATACTTCATTCACTAATTGAGATCACTGACAAAGAACCGTAACTCATATGTGATATTTCACACATTGGTAGAAGTCATCGAGAGAAATTGCAGTGACAAAGAACCATGACTCTAGCCAACAATATTGTATAATTATCTCCTTTTATCAAATGTACTTGCCCGGAGCATTACTCAAAAGTATTGAAGAGTTCACACTTTGATAGAAGACATTGAGACGGGTGCATATGACCAAGAACATCCCTTTTCGTTATCAATACATACCCCTTTACCTGCAGCTTTCGTTTTACAAACAAGATCATTCAGAAACAAGTTAAAAGCAGAAATGATAACGAATAACACTGTCGTAATCCGGTTTTACTCTCAAACCAGTATGTATACAAGTTATTAATTCTAACACTGGAGAATACAGATCTATATAGTGACACTAGAATATTACCTTTTACACCCATATCAAGTATTTTCTTCTATAACAAACGGCGATTTATAAACTCATACGCCTTACGAAAATCAGTGAATGCACGAAATGTTGACTGTTTCAATTTCTTTCTTGTCTATACCTAATTTTCCAATCGTTCTCCAAAGTATTGTGAGTTATTTTCACAATCTAAAGTTAACTCATTTTGAAATTTACCCAGTAAGAGCGTTTACGTTTCTGAACATCTTTATCAAATTCTGACTAGCAATAACAAAAACGCTCTTACCATTTTCTCAGAAATATTTTTTGCACTTTAACCAAGCCCTTTCAGCAATACACAAAACATTCCAAAGGCGTGACAGTTCATCGTTCTACCATGGTTTACCAATTCGTCTTAATCATTTGACACTATACCTGGGGAAAGTTGTATTGTCTTAAAATTTAATTTGTCATACATTTCATATTTCAATGCCTGACAAATACTGTTATATGCTATGTCCAGATAACGCTGATTTCTCGGACTACTTTCCACTTTATATATTGTATCGTGAACAGACTGAATGAATAATGTTGCCTGACTCCATAAAGTTTGAAGGCATATTTTCCACATCAAACCTTTCATAGTTTATCATTATTTCACAAGTGCCATGAATATCAAATGAAATACAAATACCAGAAAAGAACAGCCCATGTCAAAACAGAGTGGTATGGGATTGAGACTTTGTTCTACATCTGTCTGCTTATTAACATCTGTAATTGAAAGGGAGCGATGGTGTAGAGGTTAAGGTGTCTGCCGCTCATCCCGGACGTTGCGGGTTCGAGCCTCACTGGGGTCACGACCGTACTTCCTCATATGACACCAGTACTGGTTTTTCCAGGAAGTGGACTCGAGAGTGACTCGATAAGCAACAAGCTTTCTTCACAATCGAGCTAAAATAAATTAGTATAAACTATACAAAGGACAAAAGATCTGTCCGGTATAATTAAAATAACACGAAGTCGCATATTTTTATTCATAATTAGAAAAACACAAGAATTTACAAGACTTTCATAATTTTCAGATCACTTTACAAATGCTCAATGTTTATGACGCTGATGCAAAAGTCGAATGGAATGTTCATGGTCGTTGAACACATGTGCAGCATGTGTTGTAGGTTAATTGGTTTAAAAAAAAAAAAAGTTGCTCTAATGAAAGGTTCTTAATAACAACATAAGTTGAGTATTTATAAAATGTTTACGAAAATGACTATCTTTTGGTAAAAATAACCACTAGAAATGTTTGTGAATATAAGCTTCATGTATACTTAAAGTCTGTCCGGTATAATTAAAGTAACACAAAAACTGAAATTGGATATTTTATTCATAATTAGTACAGCATAAGAATATCATTATTCTCGAATCAATTTACATATTTTCAATGTTCGTGACGTCGAATAGAATGTTCATGGGCGTTTAACTCACGTGCAACATGTGTTGTAGGCTCACTGACCTCCAGTCGACATAAAACGCTCAAATTTTGCTATCTTGAAAGCTTCGTAATAACAACATATGTTGAGAAATTGTCTACATTTTTATGTTTTTTCGATAGGACTATTCTTTGGTAACAAAAATCACTTGAAATGTTTGTGATTATAAACTTCATGTACATAAAATTTAGATAAATGTGAAATTCATGGTTTATGCCGTCACGGTTGATTGAATGTTTTTTTATAGAATTCTTAACACCTTGTGATGTAGCAAGTAATCTCAAAATATAAAGTTGCAAATAAAAAATTAAAAGCAACGTACAATTAAATTTAATTAAACAATTTTGAACCGGACAGAACGTTTGTCCTTAAGTATACATAAAATTGAGATAAACGTGAAATTCATGATTAGGCCGTCATGGTTCATTGGATGCTTTTGTATAGAAATCTAAACACCCTGTGTTGTTGCAAGTAGTCTCAAAATATAAATTTGATAACAAAAAATTAAAAGTAACATACACTTAAAATTTAATTAAACAAACCGGACAGAACTTTTGTCCTTAAGTATAGTATAAACTAAGTTTACTTGACACTGTAAAGTCATTTTTAATGTAATTGCATCCATTTAAAACACACATATCACAGTCTAGCAAGTATGTTGCGAATAGAAATTATGATTGTCGGATAGGAAATAATTTAAACAAAAACGGAATTTAGGAATGAAGCACGGCGTTAAAATCAGCTGCATATCTCTGCAAGACCATGCGTCCTTCATAAAGATGAGCGTTCCATAAGCTAAAGTGAAAATCAGCTACATCTATGCAATACCATAGGTCGTTTTTAAAGAGGCACTCCCTATATCTTGCAGATTATATTCTCGAAACATAGATTATGTGTTCAATGAACGTAAAATGATAAATAAATACAATTTCAAAGAAGAACCTATGGCAAAAAATGCCCCATTTAACCACAATTAATCAATAGGCTTTAAAGGGACATACGCTATAACTGATGTCAACCAAAAAACCTCTAAAACATAAATAATAGAAGTTTTATAACTTAACCTAAAAGTTTCAGCTATGCATTCCAAGTCATTATCGATAAAATCAGCTGTTTAAAATATACTACAGTACCGTGAACCATTCAATAATCTATGTAGAGTTGTTGTTGTACAATAAATGGGTGGATGCGATTTATTACAGAAAGCCTCTTTCTTGATTAATTGTGGTAAAATGAGGCATTTGCCATTGGTTCTTTTTTGAAATTGTATTTATTTATCATTTTAAGTTCATTGAACACATTAATCTATGTTTCGAGAATATAATCTGCTAGATATAGGGAGTACCTCTTTAATGATAAAGTGTTCCATAATCTAATGTTAAAATCAGCTGCATGTCTGTGCCAGGCCATGGGCCAATCTCAAAGATGAAGCGCTCCACAAACTAAAATTTAAGATGAAAACGCAGGAAGATCCAGAGCTATATTTACATAATGATGCTCCACAATTTTGTAACATTAATTAAGATCGTTCAAAAACAGAATTTTGTTTACAAATAAGTCCTCAATGGAAGACAGCAAAGGCTTACACTCGAAAGAGCCATATTATCAAAATTTTGGTTTTGAGACCCAAGTGTCACCCGTGATCTTTTTGTAAGACACCCAAATGTTAAACTTACACGTTTCCTTGATATTTTTGAAAGTTTTATAAGTAAGAAATGAACAGTGAGAAGTTATGACTTCGACACAAACTAAAGCATTGTCATTACATTTATCCTCTTTTCGAGGGCGAAAAATTGTAAGTCGATAAACTAAAATAAATTATGGATCCCGCACATTTCAACAGAATTGCAATTGTGTTAGAGGCATCTGCTATTGATATGTTTCTAATACGTAACCTCTGACATGCTTTGCTAGACATTTTTATGTGGGTATCATGAAAAGAACAGACTATAAATGTTACATGACTGACAACGATATAAAGTGTTCACCGTGTTTAGTGGCATTTTGAATATACATATAGTTACAGTCTCTTGGCAATACATGGTCGTGTTTGATCTTTTCGTTCCCGTTGCTTGTTATCAGCTCTTCTCTGTGGCTCGAACATGTGCTCCCAGTTGTCATCCCCTGTTAGCAAGTAAGAAATAACCAGACTATTACAGTTGTTGTATTTTTTTCCAGAAATTCCCAGTTACATTTGAGACGTTGTTTCTTTTATTCCTCGGTGAGGTACCCATCTAGCACAAATCTATCTTTCTCAGGTGCAAATTCCTCTTCAGGATCGTTTGCACGCTGCCTTCTGATACCCCAGTACAACTAGCGACACCACAGATGTTTGCCTTAGTAATAGTGGTTCAATACTACTAAGGTCACTGGCGTTAGACGTTCTAAACCTCATTCACAATGCTGACCCATTTGAAATCGAGGTACAGAAAGTCAAGGCTGCGATTAAAGCAAACGCTGCATCCAGCAGAAGGTAAACGATCATCCCCGACAAATTGCAGAACTATCCTGCACAGGTATACATGTATGTCTTATTCTTTGTAAGTAATGTTCTAATTAATTGCGACAAAAGCATGTTTGATGTCAACGCTGTCTCAACACATGAAAATGTAGTATGTAATAGTTTTGCAGTTTCAAGAAAATATTAATGATTTATGAAAAAAAGATTGGTTTTATTTAATTGATTTAATTTATATTATTTTATTGCATCTGATTGATTTCTGTGGTACTGGTGGTGATTGAGCCCAGAACACACTGTGACATTAAAGATTCATTAAATCATAAATTAATTACATTTATATTTATTCCAATTCCTGTTGTATAGTGAATGATTGTAATATACTTTTGCAGTGTATGTATACATGTACATTACTAACATTATTATTTCAAGTACGTTCACAGGTTGGGCAGAGGGAGGGGGGGTGTGAAGAGAGCAGTCAGAAGAACAAACGTGCAAAGGCTCCATCAGCACCATCATCAATGAAAGAGATTCCCTATCCTATTCCAGAAGATTACTGTACAACAGGTGGTCATGATCAGTTAGAGATTTTAATATATGGCAATAGGTAAGGGAGTAATAGGTTTATAATCTTTGATAGTGACACTGGTTTGAGGCTATTAGAGAAAACAAGCACATGGTATATGGATGGAACTCATGATGTCGCCCATAAATAATTCTCACAGTATGTCTTTAAGATGCCCATATGTCTGCTGTGTATGGATATTTTCGATCTAAACATCAGTCTTCCTATATGAGGAATGTTTGTGTGCAGTGTTGGAAGTGTGTCTCAAAATAAGGTATTCGTCCAAATCCCGTTTGTGTTGTTGCAGACTTTGAAGTTGGCATTCATAATGCTATAAGATCTGTTCTAGGTAATGAAGTTGAAATCCAAGTTTGTTTCTATCACTTGACACAGAGTACTTGGCGTAAGCTGAAGGATTACAGGCGGCGTATTTCGCCACTGAAGAGATAAGACATTTCTGTGGCAAACTTGATGGTTTGGTATTTCTGCCAGTAGATGATGATGTTGAAAGAATTGGTATACTTAAAGAAGAAGCTCCAGAGTGTATGAACACTGTGATTGACTATTTTTATTCTACTTACGTCTCGTGTGGAATTAGGGCTGTGAGAGGAAATAATGGAACACTAAGATTCAAAAGGACGCCTCAAAGGTATGAAATTCAGACCTGGAATGTTAATGGAGCAACACTTGAAGATCGTTGTAGAACGACTAATGTGTGTGAAAGCTACAACAATAGGTTCCAACATTTAATAGGACATTCAAATCCAGGACATGGACATCGATCAATGGATAACAAAACAAACTGCACAAGGGTCAAAATCAGTACATTAGCAAATTCAGAACTTTCAAGCATCTCATCCAGCTAAAAATTAAGAAATCACACAAGACTTATACAGAAAACATACTAGACATCCAACATTCAGAAAACACCAACACTACTAAATTCAACACCAAACGCCTTTACTCACTTATAAAAAATGCCAGACAAGATAACCAAGGTATTGCACTGCCAAAAGATCAGACAAATGGTAAAATCACCTCAGAAAATCTTGATCAAGCAAATATTCTGAATAAACAATTCCAGTCTGTTTTTCAGGTGTTTCTCCCTTGTCTCTGTCTCAGCTTTGCAGGGCTGCCCTAGAAAAAAGGAACATTGAAATTGACCCCAACGGCGTCCTGAAACTACTCCAAAACCTAAAAGTGGATAAGGCTGCTGGCCCAGATATGATAAAGCCCGTTGTCTTGAAGGAGTTTCGCCAAGAGATCCTTGACATAGTATCACTAATCTTCAAAAGATCCCTTAAAACTGGTCAACTCCCTTCCGATTGGACGAAGGCAAATGTCGCCCCACTATTCAAAAAAGATGATACTAGTGACCCTGCAAACTACAGACTCATATCGCTAACCGTTATTCTATGTAAACTCCTAAACACATAATTGCATCTAGCCTATCCACGAATCTCTCAAAACACAACATACTCTATGAGCTGCAACATGGGTTCCGTGAAAGACGGTCCTGTGAGCCCCAACACATATTAAGCTAGTTGATGAAATATCCAAAAACCTTTCCTCAGGTAAACAGACCGACATTGTCCTACTTGATTTTAGTAAAGCCTTCGAAAAAGTCAACACCCGGCGTGCACCCTGTCCATAATACTCGTGAGAGGTGTTAGGCAGTACAACAAGATAGATAGATAGATAGATAGATAGATAGATAGATAGAGATAGCTAGAGCTCTGCAAGCATACTGGTCTATGATTACTATAGCCTTAAAAATAACATTTGATTTACACGCTTACAGATAAAAATAAAGAAGCCTTATCTAGCGTCACATATAAACAACAGACAACATCTAATTCAAAGCTATTTTGCGGAAAACATTTTATTCATACCTTTTCCATAGTTTTAAGCGACCTGTACAAAGGTGGCTTAGCACCAGTCGGAACTGCTCTAAAACGGGTTGCTGTAACAAGTTTGAATTTATTTATATTTCATAATAAGTACATTTTGATGAAACTGCATGTTCAATCTTAGTTCGTTCTGTTGTTTAATATTGATGTGTAGGTAAGGGGAGTTAAATCAAGGTGAAGCGACGGAAGTATGCTGAAAAAGAGAAAGTTCGAACTGTTTGAAGTACGGAACGTAGAATATTAGTCGGGAATATTTTTGAGTCAAATATCGTTAAAATGCTGGTTGTAAGTATGCCAAGTTGAAGCCAGTGGTATATAATATAGAGCAAATATTTATTTTTATATAGATGTGTAATTTCATTAAATACTTTTAGAGAATGTTTCGTTATTCATGGATCAGTGATCAGTATACAGAATTCGACAGAATAATTTCGGATAAAATTTTAACAACAGTAGTCAGTAGCCTGGAAAACTGTCTATCTATCTATCTGCCAGTTATGTCAAATCCTTTGCAGGGATGTTGACATTTGCACATTAATCAATGAGACTGTTAGTAGAGTAAAGAAATATAAGATTAAAAGATATAATACAATAAATAGGCGTGTATCTTGGGTGTGGTTAAAAGATAAAAACAAGGCTAGCATACTGACTATCTGATGTATGGTCACCTCATACACAGTCACAAAATTGACCAAAAAGAGGCTGTCCAATGTCGAGCAGCCTGCTGGATCAAGTCAGATTACACCCTGACACTAGTGACAGCCAGTGTGACAAACATGTTACAGTCCCTAAACCTGCATCGACTCGATCTTAGACGTATTGGTAGCAGGCTTTCCCTTATGTACAAAATAAACAATCTGGTTGCTATCCCCAAAGAAGATTACTTAAAGCTGCAAAAATCCCTGCCCTTATAGGGAGAATTTGGTAGGCGTGTTTATCAGATCTATGACAAGCTATTAGTATTACTCATGCAGAGGGATGTTTTACCTGTGCTTAATATAACTGAAGTAAACACACACCAGAGCATACGAAAATACTTGCCATGCTATGCATTGTATAACCTTTCAGTCCATTTACTCCAAATTGTTTCTTTATAATGAAATGTTTTTGCTTTTTTAACATGTTTAACAGGTACATGTATTTTGTATGTCATTTCTAGATTTCTTTTACAGCTCACAATTCTTTCAGATATAAAGTCCCTATTTATGTTTTCATTCCAGTCTAGTACCGGTAATGCTAAGTCAATCCTTAATTTGTAAGTGGAATAACCAAATGAAATGCTGTGGACGTAAAAGCCGGGCTTTGTTTCAGTGAAATACCAGTCGGCAAGCAATTAAGCATATTAGGAGTGTAGGGAGGAGCTTTACTACCTAGCAGAGGGTTAACAATACTTTGTAAAGTGATAATGTAAACACAGAGATCGTCTGCTTGATGTTGGAGAGTGCATTTTTCAGAATAATTAACATAAACGTTACTTACTGTTCACTTTTGTTAGATTTAGGGGAAAGTCACTTCAAATGAATTTAAAGTTAACTCTCAGTTATTGCATTGTTTTATTGAAGGATTAAACATTGAGTCAATGCATGATTCTCATGTACATTTTCTTTATGTATATGAGTGCTTCAAATAGATTTTCTTCTTTCGAAAGTGAGACAATGGCCAGTTTTAACTATATCTGGGAGATATCATTTATCCATAGATACACACCAGAAAGGAATGTCACTTAGTTCTGATTAATGCCATTAATTTTGATAAACATTTAAGGTTATTATTTGGACTAGGATATTATTAGCTCTCAGCCAATGGAGAAGCTGCCAATCATTGTAGAGGCAAATTCAAATTATGTTAAAATCATGACCCCTTTTATTATTAGCCAATGGTAGTCAGGTGAGCGATATAGGGCCATCATGGCCCTCTACTTTTTTACCTATTTATATGGTCGTCCCATGACAGGTCAGAAGGGATATCCATGCCCAAGTAGCTAGC
>JAFMSR010001758.1:0-24934 GCA_022818135.1 Saxidomus purpurata
GACTTAGATTTTTTAGGAGAGGCATTGTCTAGTTGACCTCTACCAAATTTGTTCAAATCTTGACCACACCCGGGGATAACGGTTTTAATATAGACTTCTCCAAAACCTAGAGCTGAGATATTAAGTAGGCAGCATTCTTTAGTGTACCTTTTTCAAGTGTGTTCAAATCTAGCCCCTGGGATAAATATTGGCCCTTCCCAGGGGTCACTTGGTTTACATAGATTTATATAGGAAAACTTTTAAAAATCGTCGTCTTCAAAACAACAAGGTCTAGAGTTCTGACAGTTTGTGTGCAAGTTGTCTAGTTGTCAAAATTAACAAGCCTGGGGATCACTGGTTTTCGTAAAAATTATTTAGAAAAAACTTTTAAAATCTTCTTTCGGATTGTCTTATGGATCTATACCAAGTTTGTTTAAATCATGCGACTGAGGTCAATATTTATTACGCGCTTGGGGCCCCATGTCTGTATATAGAGTTTAAGAAAACACTTGCTTGAGATGGGTTTATACAGCATCCAGCGACTATCCTGGCAACCACTGACTTCATTAGCAACCAGTTACTTGCCCATGCAACCAGTGACTTTTTAGCAACCAGTGACTTTCCCTGGAAACAAGTGACCTCTTAAGCAACCAGTTACTTCCTTAGCAACAACTAAGTCCCCTACCAACCAGTGAAATCCGCCAGCAACCAATGACTTTTTAAGCAACCAGTGACATGCCCCAGCAACCAGTCACTTCATTAGCAACAACCTAGTCCCCATCAAGCCAGTGAGTTCCGCTAGCAACCAACCCCCAAAAATCTCCCTTTCCATCAAGCCAGTGAGTGTTTTCTGCTAGCAGCCAGTTAGTCTCCCTGCGTTCTCCTAGCAACCAGTTTCTTCCTAAGAAACCAGAGACGTTCCTTGGAACCAGTGATTTTATATGTAACCATTTACTTTTTTGGCGACAACTTAGGCCCTAGCAACAACTTAGTCCCTACCAGTGAGTTCCCCTAACAACCAGTGACTTCCTTAGCAACTTTAAGCATCATCTTGTCACCAGCGATTGGCACCTAGCAACAGTTGACTTCTTGGCAATCACTGACTTCCCATAGTAATTAGAGATTTACATAGCAACAACTGACTGTCCCTGGCAGATGATAACAAAGCGACAAGTGACTTTCCCTATTAACTGGTGACTTCTTTTGCAAATACTGACACCTTGAGGAACAAATAACTTCCTTGGGTAAGTGCACTGGTAATCAGGAGAGCGATATAGTGCCATCAAGGCCCTTTTGATTTCAAATTATATTAAATTTAGATTCAGGATTTCTATTTACATTAACTGTGAGTAAGCATCTCCCATCACGTTCTTTGTAACTGTAACATATGCTTGAGATGAAATGCACACTGCGTGGGTAAATAAAAGATAACATCTTTTGAATGTGCATTTAAATAAAGAACTATTATATTGTGTGAAATTCTCTCGATAATTCTTAATCTTAAACTGTTTCCTTGCTCTTATACAACACGTTGCGAAAACACTGTTGAGTAAATTGTTTGTTGAGTAAATGTACGGAAAATATCTCCATTTCGCTTGTTATAAAACAAAAATCTTCTTCAGAAATAATACTTCCAAATGACATTGCCTGTTCTGCATCTGACGTTCACATTCATTACATTTACAGCTATAATTATAATTAATAATGAAATGAACGATTGGAAAACGACCATACTGCTAAATAACGTATAAGTATTTTATGTTTACAAACATCTTGACTGTTATTTGGCTACAATCCAAAATAACAACCAGCGGATTTTTCGAAAATGAAATGCTTCAATGTGTCATTATTTCAAAAATCGATTGCATATATCAGCTGTGGGGTGTTCGAAATGTATTGTGTATTGTGCTGTGTAACCTTAAAACTGTCTGAAAAGTGCAGTTCGTCATTTCATGTTCTCAAAGTACTCCCAATGGCTTGAAATGCACAATTTTAGTCTACAAAGGTACTGGTGAACGACAGAACAGTGAGCCTGTCTCGACTGATATCTATGTCCAGAAATGAAGTATTTCATTTGCGAAAGAGATAGAAGTTGCATGGTGCCAGGTCTGGGGAAAAAGCAGGATGTAGTAGTACAATAAAATTATGTGATCTGAAAAATGTTATTACTATGCCAGGTACATGTATGTACGCTAGGGCATCGCCATGCAACGGTCGAACATGTTTCTCATAGCAGTTTTTCGATTTTCGGATACCACGTCATGGTAGTACCTTCCAGTCACGCTTCTCTTTTTACTGGCATCTGTATTGCTATTACTTCACTAGAAAAGAATACGGCATACAAAACCTTCATTGCATTTAAAGTGCATTTAACAATTATTGGCTTTCTCGTGAATATTGCATCACAATACACAATACATTTCGAACACCCCTCGTTTATCATGTAGGAAAGAGTACGCCATTTTGAAATTTATTTCGGATTTATAATTTAACCGCCGATGTGGCTGTAGCATACGGTTTGTTAAATGTAAGTCGTTTGGACAATACTTTTCAGACTGCAATTAAAAAAAACGGAGCGACTGAGCATCAAATGAGCTAACATGTATTGCTGGTGTTAGTGGCTAGCTTAAAACAGACAAAGATCGTGCAAATATTTTTTTATTTAGTAATATTCATGGAAGTCCTAGTGTTCGTGAGTGGCGTGGGCTAAAAGCAACAATTATCCGCAACAGTTTTGGAAAATTGCTGCAGTTTTGAAACATATTTATATTTTTGATTCCAGGCGTCGGTCAAGTATAATTCTAGACGTAAATAAACGAAATTTCTTTGTTGAAGACGACAGGAATGCAGAGGTATGTTTCCTTTACCTTAATATTCTTTCCCTCTTCAAATGCTTCTTACTTACCATAATTTCCGGACAACAGACCGCGGCCTATATGTATAAAAATATGTTTTCTCGTAGAAACGGCGTATGCGACGAAGCGGCCTATATGGCCTTTTTTTTTCTTCTAAATTGGTAGTTTCAAGTAGCCGTTATATTTTTTTTTTCGAAATTGGTTTTTTGAGTGCACAGAGTGGGAATTGTACATGTATGTTATCCCGCTGTTTCAAAACATTTTACTAATACTTTCCAACCCATTTAGCCTTCATCGGTCAATAAAACATATATCAGCAGAATAGCGAGACCTTCACTGTCCTACAAAAGGGCGCGGCTTGTTTTAAACGTCTGGATATATGCACCATATTCGGCGTATCGGCCGCGGCTCGTATTCCGGAGAGGCCTTTTAGCTCATTTTTGTTTCTAAAATAGTAAAAATATAGGGGTGACGCAAATAAAGTGTAGCGACCTATTGTCCGAACGTGAAGTATTTGCTACGTTATATATGCAATCATATATTGTTAAAAACTGTTTTGATACAAAAGCCAATCGGCTCTGTGCGCATTGTAGTTTACGACCCGGTACATTCAAGGTTATTATTATTTTGGTTTGTTGTAAATCTGTTCGTAAAAACTGCCATCTTTCGCGCTTGTTCTCTGAAGGTGAGATACGTCAGTATAAGAAAGTCTAGTTTATGTTTAAATTTTGTATTGTTAGATTGCCTGTTCAAGTGTACTCTTGACATATCTACATTCGATGCAGATTACTTGCATTTCATAATTAACGGTATACAATGCATGTTTATCGAAAATCATCAATAAGTTACAATGATTAGTAGTACAATTTACAGAATACCCTAGCTGATACGACATTTCGCTGTTCCTATTCGAGGAGCCGTAGTCACATGGTTACATTAATGTAAAAACGCGCTGATTTACATAATTCAATTTACTGCCTAGATTGTGGAAGAACTTTGATTCATCAAAAATCAGAATAGGACAATTTCCATGATATAATATGGACTAGAATATAACGTATTATGTGATATCAATATCCAAAACGAAGTTTGACTTTCAAAATGTGTTCAAGTAGTCTGTGAGCTGAATCATAATTATGGTTATCTATTGAGGCCTACATCTGAAGGGTATATCTTCTTTGGCTACGACCCAAAATTTTTCACCGCTCGTGATCCTCAATACAAATCATTTTGTGAATATCGGTTATAATTATCTTTGGATTTCAATAACGTCATTTATTGGGTTTTTTGCAATCATTAGGCAGCTTTATCTACTTACGGATAAGAAAACTCAAATCAAGAATAATTATTTTATTAATTCATTATTATTCATTAAAAGCCAACTCGATCGGGAAATCTATCGAATCCGCCAGAGACACACTAAAGTGATTTGATTCCTTCAAACGACATCTCCCCTGAAACAACTAGGCCAATATTTATGAAACTGCACTTGAATATTCCCTAGGTGCCCTTCATCAAAGATTGTTCAAATGTACTGATATGACAAAAAAATTATATAGACTTATATAGGAAACCCCTTTAAAATAGTCTTATACAAAACCGGAAGGCCTTGCATGAAGCATTGTCTAGTGGATTTCTGCTAGGAGTCTTTAAAGTTATATTACCCTTCAAAATGGTTACATTTGTTTATAGTCAAGAATGATGCTCAAAACACAGTGGATTCTTTAAAAACATATAAAAAGTAAGTTTTACCAATTTTTCTATTATTGACAAATAC
Source organism: Saxidomus purpurata (assembly GCA_022818135.1). Taxonomy (NCBI): domain Eukaryota; kingdom Metazoa; phylum Mollusca; class Bivalvia; order Venerida; family Veneridae; genus Saxidomus; species Saxidomus purpurata. The sequence continues at coordinate 4,612 of JAFMSR010001758.1, forward strand.
AAATAAAGATATACATAACCGAAAGGGTTCATTTTTTATTTTTGACTAGGATAGTCAAAAAAGATTTTTACAGATTTCCTCTATAATCAATGTGAATGAAACTGTTATACAGATTGTTATTTGTGGGTTATAACTATGACAATGTTCATTATTCTAGGAGTATAAATCACTGATTAATGTTTCATTTAAAATTATGACGGTCACTTTGAAGGGTAATACATGTATCACTTTAAATCATGATCCCGAGCCAAAACTGACCCAGCCCTGGGGGTCACTTGACTTTACATGTTTTTATAGAAAGAAAATCTTCTCTATAACTACAAAACCAAGAGCTTAGATATTTGGCATGTAGCACTGCCTAGTATACCTCTATCAAGAGTGTTCAAATCATTACATCCTTGTCAAAATTGACCCCGCAACGGGAGTCATTTGATTTTGCACGGGACGGGCTTATATAGAAAAAACTTAAATGTTCTCCTTCAAGTCTTAGATATTTCGTGTGTAACATTGTCTGGATTACTTCTATGAACAAATCATGTCTCTAGAATCAAAATTGATCTTTACCCAGAGGTCCGGTTTTATATAGAAACCCCCCCCCCAAAAACCCCACCCCCACCCCTATAAAATCTTCTCCCCCAAAACACTTGATATTATTCCACCACCCCCAACCCCCCCCCCCCCCCCCCCCCCCCCCCCCCCCCCCCCCCCCCACCCCCCCCCCCCCCCGACATCGTCAAAACCCACGCATTGATATAGCCTCCAAACCACCAGCTCCTAGGCTTAGAATGCAAATCAACCCCAACACACCCCAACTTTCCCCTCCCCTAGGGTCAAAATTGAACGTCCTGGGGTTACTTGTCTCAAATAATAAAGTTATAGGAAAATATTAACTTTTTGTCTGAAACTGCAAGGTCTAAAGCAGATTGTCAGGTGGTCACATTATGACCGGGGTCAAAATTGACAACGTCCATTTAAAAAGTTAAATTTTTTTTTAAAACCCCCCCCCCCTCGGGGGACAGGATTTAACTTCATGAACATTTGATCTTTACCAGCAGGTGGTCTCTTTTGATATTTAGATCACTGCGTCAAAAGTCAAGGTCAATACTATTATGTTCAATAACTGGAGAATAATTAGGTCTATGATCTTCAAACTAGATATTGATGTTGGTCTTTAACAAGATTGTTGAGATCATATCTCTTTGGTTCAAGTTGGCCCCGCCCCGTGGTCACTTGGCTTTCTGACCTTTTTCTTGTTTTTTTAGCTGCAGCCATGAAATTGAAATTTATCAATAGTTTTGAATGCAGATTTCAATTTTGACGGTTGCTGACCTTTACCTAAACCTAATGACATACATGTACTTCCTGTTATTGAAGTAACATCAATGGAATTTAGACAATGTATACCGTTTAGCATATATATTTTAACCTTGACATTGTCTGACCTTGACCTACTGACCAACCTTCCTGTTTTGATAGTCATGCGAATGAGTACATAACACGAGTAATTTCATTTTTTGCATTTGAACGACTATTTTATTTATGAAATAACATTCGTTCCAGCACTGTTCATCGTTTAATTAACAATGATTTGGAGCACTAATACACAGTAATTAGGCCGAAAGCCTGAACGGTTTGTAACAGCGCATCAGTACGACAGATAATTGTTAATAAGACGATTACAATAATGAGAAGGATTTTATTTTGATTCTAATATGACCAGATATTAAAAACGGTGAATAAATGCAAAGCGGTTTCTATGCGAACACTCATTTAACGTCATGTCATGTTAACAGCATATCGGTTCCTGCATTGTTAATGGTTTGATATAGCATAATGTTTCAACTGTTTGTATATAGAGACAAAACCGTGAGTCATTTTAGAATAAACGATAAAATGTTGGCACATATTTATTATTACAATTTTTTCTTACACGTCTATATTCAACTTGTAGCAGTACATCGTTGTAACTTGAAAACACGAAATGCAATTGGACGGCTTGTTTACATACGTCTAGCAAATACTTCCTTTTTGGCACATCGCCCTTTGATAAATTGTGTAAGTACTGTATTTTATCGTAACATAATAAACAACCTTATTATGTTTATATATGAAACATGGCCACTCGTGTTAGTATAACTCTGGATATATTACTATACGTTTTGCAATTTATCAGGATATGAAAAGTCTAGCAACCGCGATTCCTATAGTAGTTAGTCTCGAGGGCGATTAAGTTGTTAATTATTAAATAAATGTTCTCAATTGCCGATGTTTTAGTTTTATTTTGATAACTGAAATCATATGATCGAGCAGGTTTAATTTAATCAAATGTATATCTTCTGGTTATAGATTGTTCATAGTAACATAATAGGGACATTGAAGGTGCTTAATTATTTCTATCTATCACAAAGCTTTCCCCTCGCTATCCATCTTGTGGAATAAGTGCCCGCTTATTTTACAATGGTTATGATGAAAACGCGGAAGTAATGATCTAACAGGTTGGTGGTAGTTATACTTTGTTTTTGAAAATTAGAAACAGAAAAACAATCTTAATCTGACCATATTATAAACTTAACATCTATAATTATACTCGCGATTTTTAAAAAGTTTGTACGGATAGGACTAATTTTACCAAAAATTCAGACAGTGAAGAAACACATGTGGCGCATGCGCATTTGCTACCCCGGAAAAAACGGCAAAAAACGGAGGAACTCGCTTTTCACGCATGCGCATTTGATACCCCGGTGAAAAAACGGGTAAAAACGGGAAGAAACGCAGGAACTCGCTGTTCACGCATGTGTGGGTGCGAGCCGAAAAACGCCCCGTTTCGTAAACGGGCGAAAAACGGACGCTGCTCGCGTTTTCCTGCCGAAAAACGGAACAAAAACGTGAGCGCCACTGTACAGGGCTTGTACATAGAAATATAGTGAAACTAAATAACGTTTTTATGTCAGAAACCTTAAGGCCTAGAGTTTAGATATCTGGTGTGTAGCATTGTGTGTTGGTCCTCCATTAATTTTGTTCAGGCAGGCCCCTTGGGTTATATTTGGCCCTGCCCCAGCGGTCACTTGTTTAATATAGATTTATATCAGAAAATAATGTCAATTAAATCTTCTTATCTTAACCTAAGAGGCCCAGAACTTTGAAGTGTTGTGGAGCATCACCTAGAGGTCCTCTACCTATATTGTTCAAATTATACCCCTGTGGAACAAAATTGGGCACACCACGGGGGAAATAATTTTACATAGACTTATATAGCAATGTTTTTGAAAATTTTCCTCTCCATAATGGCTAGGTCTAGGTATGTAGCATTGGTCCAAACTGGCCCTGCCTGTTTGAGCTATATTTTTGATTTTAGAGTCACAGTGTACTGTACTTATTTTTTTTTTCTGCGACGCTATTGTTGACCTTGTATGACAGTCAATGGCACCGAGATGAGCAATATAGGGCCATCATTGCCCTCTTGTTTAAATTGTCTTCGCTGGATTTAAGTCACGTTAAGACTTAAATATTCAATGAAATGATACTGTGATTTCATTCACAGAAAATACATCTAATCCGTGAGTGTTGGTTTTGAACATGTGTGTCCTGAAAATCTATCTAGATAGAGCAGATCAACTTCGAGTTATCTTCTCAATCAAGCTATAAGTCAGAAGTCTAAAGTTATGTGTTGTTCGTAGAAACAAAATTGTAACAGTTTCAAAGAGTGTATATTAATTAACTTTCAGATACCAATAATAGATGTGCAATACTGTACTTATCATCTAAGAAAAGTGTGTGCTTTGAAGATATAATCGAACATCAACCTGAAGTTAATGGAAGTAGATAGGTGTGTATTTCGATGTTTTACATTGTTATTCATTTTGTTTTCTTACCAATGTGATTGACTGGCACATAGAATGTAAATTATAGTATAAGAAGTACATGAACATATATCGCCAAAAAGGTAGTAGTAATGTTTTATTCAAAATGTCTTGTTTTATTGAAATAAAAATTCTAAAGCAGTTCTTTTAGGTAAAAGATGGAAGAACGCCCTATGCCAGGAGATACGGATAAAGGTGATGTTAGGAGGAGAACGAAAACGACACGACACAATGTAGATGTACAAAACGAGGCTAGGTCGCGTCAAGTTCGTGACACCGAAAGTTATGGGGGTGCAAGACCAAAGACAAGCGGCTCGCAGAAGTATGGATTTAAGAAAGACAAAAGAGAATATGACAGACTTAAGCGATCTAAATCTACCTATGACTTAGGTAGTAAAGATAGGTGGTCAGAACTAAATAACGGAAGTAATAGGCTACAAGAGGGAGGGTTTCAAGATCACAATCAAATGCGTTCAGGGAGAAGAATCGGGAGTTTAGATAGGAGAGTTTCCAAACCCTGTGATACATACCAGTACTTGGATGGCAGAGATAGACACAGGAACTCGGCAGAACACAAACAGTATGACAAATATGGTGATTCTAATTTTTGGAAGAGAGGACAAGGCTTGCAGTCATGTACACATTCTAATGGTACCACAGAAAATTCTTCAAACAACGGAAAACGAACCGGGATATCGAAAATATTTCCTGCTACAAGACACAAATATGCATCAAATCGAACGAACACAACAGTTGATGGTAGAAGCTCTTCTAAGTTTATTTCTACATCCAGAGACTCAGATGTGAGCCGATCAAACGAAAGCAAGTCTTTTGAATTCAATTGTTATACGGATGAGGACGATATGAAAGGTAGACAAGACAATGTTAAGAAATTACATGGAAGTAGAATAATCGGCTATCCATTTCTTAAGGACCTAGTAGGAAAAGACCCTGGATACATTATTTTGGAACTAACAAAAGTAAAGTCTTCCTTGAAGGACTGCATAGCAAGGGCATCTAAGGAATGGAATTTCTTAGAACTGCTGCTCCGGGTTCTTTCAGACGCTTTTACATCAAGCACAACACCTAACTTGTTGATTGGACTGTTTGAAATCCTAAAGGAAGTTGGTTTCTTTGACACGGTCATGCTTTACCTTATTGATATCATGACAATGACGAACGATGGTAAAGCTGATTGTCGTGAAGTGGAAAAAGTATTACAGAACATATTGAGTATCATCACGGAGCAGATGACACGAAATCCCTCCTCGTTTCATATTTTTGGAAGAACACATACTATGATAGGTCAGGTCATTGAAAATCTGATGAAGCGCTGGACTGTAGATGATGCTATTCTTTCAAAATACAAAGAATTAACCGAAGAAAGGAAAAGGTTGGACAAAGGAATAGAGACCAACCATAAAAGTCAATACAACCAGAAACCACCGGACGATTTTAGACAGTATCCAGTCGCTCCAAGTCCTGAAGAAATAACTGGCACAGTAAGACCGTTTCTACGCCCAAACAAAGTTGAAGGAAGATATGATGATCTTGATCACTATTTAGATGTCCAGTTTCGATTACTAAGAGAAGATTTTGTTGGACCTTTACGGGAAGGAATAACAGAGTACATAAAATTGATAACTCTTAAGACACAGTCACGTCAGACAAAAGACAGGGATCTCAAAAAGCTCGACATCAAAATATATGAGAACGTGAGAGTACATACACCAGTTGTCACTGAGCACGGTTTGTGCTACAAATTACAATTGGACATGAATAAACGTCTTCGACAAATTAAATGGGCATTCAGCAAACGGCTCATTTATGGGTCTATGGTTTGTCTTACAGACAATGACTTCAGTACATTTTTCTTGGCTACAGTTGTAGGCAGGGATGAACAAGACATCCAAAACGGGTTTTTAATAGTTCATTTTGAGCAGGAAGACTTGAAAACACACGATCTTCTTCAAAAGGTATTTAGAATGGCCGAGAGCTCTGCATATTTTGAATCGTACCGACATGTACTTTCCAGTATTCAGACATTTAGTCAGGGTGACTTACCATTTGAGAAATATATTGTAAGTTGTGAAGAATTTGTTGACCAACCTGCATACCTTACAAAAGACTGTGTTTATGATTTACGACCGTTGACAAGCAAGAACTATGAATTGCAGAGTGAGAGACGTCTCCAGAGTATTGGAACCAGAATCAGAGCCTTGCCAGACTTCCAGTTTCCCACCATGTCAATAGAGGCAAAATCCGTCCCTGTTTGCAACCTAAGTAGCTGGCCGCCAAAGGAGCTACTACATCTAGACGAGTCCCAATACACAGCTGTTCAAGCAGCTCTGACAAAAGAATTTGTCATTATTCAAGGCCCTCCCGGAACAGGGAAGACATACATCGGTCTGCAAATTGTTAAGGCACTGCTACACAACAAATCTGTATGGGCAAATGCAAGGAATGAAATTCGACCAATGTTAGTTGTATGTTATACAAATCATGCTCTTGATCAGTTCCTTGAAGGAATCTTTACATTTTTCAAAGGAGATATCCTCCGTGTTGGCGGACGAAGCGATAGTACCGTTTTAAGGAACTGCAATTTGAAATATTATCGTCAACAGCATCAGCCACCACGAACTAAGCTTGGGAAGCTTCAACTAATCAGGAAACAGGCACGTCTTGATTTAGAGGATCAATCACTATTTCTTCAAGAACTAGCAACAACGATTGAGGTTTATAATACGGAAATCATAAGTGAGGTTTTCTTAAAACCAGAGATAGGTACCAGATTATACAATAGTTTGGTGAAAGGTTTCCGGGGAAATATGGATAAAAGAAAAGGCTTTTCTTACATTGTGAAATGGCTTGGAATAAAACATATACAGGATATGTGCAGACGTCGGCTTCAGAGCGAATCTGCACCAGAAGAAGACAAGTTCATATATGTTGAAGACGACTTGAAACAGAAGCAAAGAAATCTGTCAATTGATTCCGATGAAGAAAATTGGAAAAATCTAGAGGAAAAGGCTAAACAATTGCTGAAGAAGATTCGACACAAGTCTCATATTGTTTTCTATGTAGATGCAGAAAAGTGTAACGTGAAGGATGCAAATGCAGCAAAAGAACTTTTGGATGAAGTGAATTTCTTTAGATTGTTAAAGGCTACCATTGAAAGAAAAATCTCTGACCCTGACGTAATGAGTCAGGAAGAAGCGGCCACCATTCAAGATGTGTGGAGACTTAATCATAATACAAAATGGAAATTATATCGTCGCTGGATCAAGCAACTTTGTATGAAGCAATGCAACAAAATTGAAGAAAAACGAAATCAATTCGAAGAAGCTTCTGAGCGTTATCGCGAGGCACTCGTACAAGAAGAAAAAGAAATTATGAGCCAAGCATCTGTGATCGGGATGACGACCTCGGGCGCAGCAAGATATCAGTCAGTTCTTCGACAAATATGCCCGAGAATCATTGTCGTTGAAGAGGCTGCCGAGGTTTTAGAAGCACACATAATAACGACTTTAAGTAAGGGGTGTGAACATCTTATACTCATTGGAGACCATAAGCAACTTAGACCAAACCCTAATGTTTATAAACTTGCTACCAAGTATAAACTTGATATTTCATTGTTCGAAAGAATGATAAAGAACAGGATGAAATTTAATTGTTTGGAACTACAGCATCGCATGAGACCAGAAATATCAACAATTGTAAGACACATATATCCAGACCTTCAAGATCATGAATATGTTAAAGGTTATCCAAATGTCGCGGGCATTTCAGAAAATGTTTTCCTTATCAATCATGAACATCCAGAGACGACAGATGAGGATTTGAAAAGCTATTCGAATCTTCACGAAGCACAATACGTCGCGGCGTTGTGCCGTTACTTGTTATTACAAGGCTATAAAAAATTGGATATAACAATCTTGACGACATACACCGGACAGCTAATGTGTATGCGCAAGTTTATGCTGAAAGATGAATTCCAAGGTGTAAAAGTCACAGTCGTTGACAACTATCAAGGCGAGGAGAATAAAATAATCATACTTTCTCTCGTCCGAAGTAATGATGTCGAAAAAATTGGATTTCTGAAAACAGAAAATCGCATATGTGTAGCACTTTCTCGGGCAAAAGTCGGATTCTACATTCTTGGAAATTTCCACCATTTGGCTGCCCATTCGTCACTTTGGAAAAAGATTGTAGAGGACATGAAAGACAAAGGAAGTTTTGGAAATGGTTTGAAACTGTATTGCCAAAACCACCTACAAAAACAACCACTCATTGCCACAAGACATGTTGATTTCAGTCATGCCCCAGAAGGTGGATGCAGTGAAATATGTAATATTCGTTTAAAGTGCGGTCATAAATGTAGAAGGCACTGTCACATTCTGGATAAAACGCATGAAGAGTACAAGTGTACACAGAGCTGTACAAAGATTTTATGCGACCTTGGACACGTTTGTCCAAGTAAATGTTATGTTACTTGTGGCCAGTGCGTAAAACAAGTATCGAAAACAATACCGAGTTGTGGACATAAGCAGAAAATGCAATGCTGTGTGAAGCCGTATAATTTTAAATGCAAGAAACCTTGTGAAATAGTTCTAGAATGCGGTCATCGATGTGATAGAACCTGTGGAGAACCCCATACATATAGGTGCATGACAATTGTAAATTTCGAATGGAATTGCGGCCATACAGATGAAACAAAATGTTGGATGACACATTTAAAGACAATTCAAGAGAAATGTCCACATCCTTGTGATAGCATTCTAGAATGTGAACACATTTGCGGTGGAACATGTGGAAAATGCTTTTCAGGACGCGTGCATCAACCTTGCCAACAAAAATGTAACCGAGTGCTTGTATGTGGCCATGCGTGTAAATCCAACTGCTCTAACTGTCCTCCATGTAAAGAGAATTGCCAGAACCGATGTGTGCACAGTGTATGTGATAAACTGTGTGGAGAGTCATGTGTACCATGTAAGGAAAAATGCTCGTGGCAATGTCAACATTACAAATGTTCAAAATTATGCAGTGAACCGTGCAATAGACCACGTTGCGATAAAGCATGTCAAAAGCGTTTGGAAAAATGTGGACATTTGTGCATAGGCCTTTGTGGAGAGCCGTGCCCAACTCTCTGTAGATTTTGTGATGAGAAAACAGTCACAGAAATATTTTTTGGTAACGAAGATGAACCAGATGCTAAGTTTGTTTTGCTGGAAGACTGTAATCATATTGTCGAATCAGAGAAGATGGATGAATATATGGAGATGGACGACGAAGATTTAAGCATTCAGGTAAAAACTTGTCCGTTATGCAAGACTCCAATTCGTAAATGCTTGAGATATGGCAAACTAATCAATAAAGTACTTACAGACATCGAAAGAGTAAAGAAGGAAATTATTGGAGACGATACACGAATTGGACTCGTAAAAAGCCAGCTGAAGAGATTAACAAACAGTTATGGGACATTATCACGTCACACTCAAATTCGAATGACGAGACTGAGACCCTCCTCTGACCAGGCAAATAAATTGTCGATGGTTAGATATAAACTTGAAAACAGACTAGCAGTTCTTCAAAAAAGGAGAGTTTATTCAGAAAGGCAACTGAACACAATTGAAAACCAGTGCATGATTGCAGTAGCTATCCTTGATGCAAGACGGAATATCAAGCAAGACACATGTACAACAGAAAATGAAAATGAAAGGAAGGTTTTGTCCTTTCTAAAGAGGCTTATGTTTGTCATACTTGAAGAGAGAGACTTTTTGACGCAGCAAGAAATCGAAGATTTGAAAAGAGAAATTGAAAGGGGGAGGATATATGCGAAGTATTTGAAGATAATAAAGACAAAGAAATCTATAAATGCTTTAGAAGAAAGCAAAGAGGCAAATGAAGACATCAGAAGAATACACAGACTAGTGTTTGACACAAAAATCTTCACTGAAGAATTAAAAGTAGAGGCCGATGAATGTATTGAAAAACTGAAAGAGCTTTTGAAAGTTGGTGGTCTTGGTATTACAGACGATGAGAGGCTAGAAATTGTCAAAGCAGTTAAACTGTCCAAAGGACATTGGTTTAAATGTCCAAACAGTAAGTGTATTTTAAACATTAAAATATCTTCTGGCAATAATTTTCTGATTCTTCGGCACTGTATATTATCGGATTTAATAGGTGTATAATGATAAAATCAGTTTCTCTGACATGTGTATTTGCAGTCGTCTTGCATCAAATATGCGTTAATCTTACTACTTACAACAACATTTTTTAAAAAACAATCTGCAAACAACGACCTTTGCATCTTTAAGATAGTGTTGTTTGCTATCATATTTGACTCATACGATTAAGAATAACTTTAAGCATTCACTGGAGTAAAAGGGCAGGTTTCAAGTAAACATTTCGTGACCTTGCCTCGTGAAATGTTCAGCAGAAAAACAATGTGTTTCGTAAAACACCGTTTCTAAATCAAGGGAGTTTCATTTAAGTCAAAGGACAGTTCATTTAGCGATGATGATTGGCATGTAAAGCTTCAATATTTAAGTTAAGTAATACTACTTGCAAATATTCTTTTATTTATGCTTTTGAAGATATTTAAATTGACACCAGTTTTAGGGAGTGCCTCTATAACATGTTCGAAGGCACAAATAAATCGAATAGTAGATCTTCAGAAACAGAGTAAAATGACAGTAAGATTTTCACTTTTGAAACAAGTATTATTTTCTGGGTAACTCATGCGATCCAGATAAATCAGTTTCGGAGCAACATTGGAGAAGCAAAGTTATTTTCTTTTTGTCATCCCTAGACTATGATTACGGCAAACTCTTTACACTCGGGATATACTGGTTGAAATTTATCAAACCCTTTCTAAAAAGAAAAAGAAAAATGCTGTTAAAAGTTACGTATGTTATCACCGTGTAAGACCGAACTGTATTTAACTCTCTCGCTATTTATAGTTATCTCTTTTGAATACAAACAATTGAAATGTAATCAAATGTTTTACTCTTTTCATGCCTATGCAGTAACGGGGCCGGATTTTAAGTTGGAACAAATTATTCAATCATTGCTATAAATGATTTTTTTAAACAGCTACTTTATACAGCTTAGATCTCAGGATATTTCTGCACGTATGTATTAAGTAATATCATAATTAGAAAGAAAATGGACCGATCCCATTCAAACGAATACATACCTACAGCAACCATTCAAAATATCTAAGCCGATATGATTGACATGCTACCTGCGATAACAAAGATCGTGTTGTGTCAGCAACTCTATATGTAAAGTGTTTACACTGTATGACAAGTGTTTACTTAAGTGATAATGTAACTTGATAATTAAGTTGATAGCTGCGAAATAGCTCAAAAATTAATTATTCAGTATCAGTTTTGACGGCAACAAAATTTGAAATGTCTGTACGATGATACCACCAAAACTGTTTGACTCGTTTATAACACCAGTTTAAGAACATTTCATACACTCTCTATAGATAACAATCATCGTTGTAACTTATAACATTTATTTTGCAGGTTTGTTATAATTTTTTCAACTATATTCACTATTTAAGTTGAAGTATGGAAGAAGTCTTACTGGCCATGCCTATTGAAAGCTACATGTATGAACTTCCGTGAATGAGTATTTCGATCATATGTGATGAAAAACTTTGTCGATTGGCTTGTATTGTGTTTCTGTCAATTTTAATTAACATGTTACGTCAATCTTCTCTCAAATATTATTATAATTTTAGATCACATCTATGCAATTGGAGATTGTGGTGGAGCAAATGAAAAGAGCACATGTCCAGAATGTAAAGCGGAGATTGGGGGAGAAAGTCACAGACTGACAGCAGGAAACAAGTTGGCCCCAGAAATGGATGGTGCTAAGTATGCAGCGTATTCCGAGGAAGCTAACAATATGGCAAATTTTGACTTGAATAATCTTCATTGAATGTAACACAGCTTTTTTTCCCCGTCGATAGCTTAGGTGTAGTTACTGAAATATCGGACCTGGGGACGGATACAGGCTATTAGTTTAAAAATATACTCTATCATATGTTCACAAAAAGACAGTGAGTGCCAATTTGGTATCGCATTACTATATCATAATCGATAGAAGCAGATATTTAGATACAGTTGCGGACCTCTTAAACACAACTTTTGTAATCGGTTTTCCAAAGTGCATACTTTAGAACAATACAGAGCACACTTTTATGCAACTACTGTTCCTTTATAGAATATCTGCTACCACTTTTCATAAAAGTTGTTGAAACAGTAATCTCGTTGAAAAACTATTTTTTTCGCACATACATGTTGAACTTCATGCCACAAAAATAAAGAAAACTACAGAGTTAAAATTGAAAGTTATACTTTCCGTTATATTTTTGTAAAAATATTGAATAATCTAGTGAGAAATGTATTTGCCTTAAAACTATGATAATCAGTTTGAAGGGCAACAGTCACAAACGTTCAAGAATGGAATGTGGCTGTCATAAACCTTACACTACTTTAAGGACAACGTTAACTTCTTAGTTTGTGTTTGTTTGATAATTGAGAAAGATTCAGTATAGTATTAGACTCACATTTCTCTAACACTATTGTTAATAGTATCATTTGTTTGTATTTTATGTACATTTATGTGAAATATATACGGACTTTGATTTTTGCAAATATGAAAAGAGAGGGCTGTTATTTGCCTACCCATATATAGAATACAATAATACTTTTATGTTTTGGTACTTTTGAATTGTGTTTGTACTGTAGGACGAATTAAGAAATTATAACTTGGATACGTGCAAATGTGTCCGAATATAGTGTGGCTGTCATTTACCAGACACAAATTTAAATACCATTAACTTTTATTATGTTTGTGTGCTTGCACAGTAGTATGGGTAAATGAATAAGTAATGACTAAGATATATGTAAATATTCATGAATACAGTGACCTGATACTACTTGAAAAACCATGAATTCATTTTTGTGTTATGTTTGTTTGTACTTTATGCGGATAAATGAGTAATGATAAGACTGCGATACATGTAAGAGTACATGTGATTGTTTAAGCATACAGTATTACTGTCATTAGCTTAGCAGTACATTGCACCTTAGATACCACGGTCACATATTTTTATGTATGTTTGTTCTTTAATACGGATAAATGAATTATTATTGTGTTATATGCAAATGCTCAAAAGGAGAATGTAGCTGTCATTAATATAGCACTTCTTTACATACCACGAATAGTTTTCATTTAATGTAAGTTTGTACAGTAAACCATTTTCATTCATTACTTATGACAGTGATACAAACATATATTCAAGTATTTAGTGTAGCTAAATGTAGAGCTCTTGTCATTTACCTCACACGTATAATGACAATATCCTGAATTTATTTTATGTTATGTATGTTTGTACTTTGGTATACACTTTAAATGAACATGCAAATGTTTAAGAATTGTGCGGCTGTTATTTACCTAACGCTTTTTTTTTATTTACCATGGGTACTATTTACGACGTGTATGTTTCTACAATACTACGCATAAATAAATGATGATTCGGATATAATTTGTAACTACGTGTTGTTAAGTTACAGCTTACAAAGATGTATGTTATGTTCCTACTTTATATACGGAAGTATTTAAATCCTAGTTACTTTCTAAAGATTCTAGGACTGAAACGAATTGTCATTGGGTAAATTGATGGTACATAAAAAGTATCTACGAACTCCAGAATGGTAAATTAACGTGTATGACAATTTGTAGGTTACGCCAGTACAATGGCTACATATTCTATACATATACTTTATACTAAAATGTAAATATTTTACTGATACTGGTTTTGTTAAAACTTATGTTTTGAAATTGATGCGAATTTTGTCATTTTAGGATTTGCATGAAAGTTAGATACGCCAATGAGCGGAAGTTTGCTTGTTTGTTATTCTTCTATTTTCTAATGCATTTGACCTTCACAAATGCAACGACATTGTAAAGTGCAAAAATTCAAATAACATAGTAAAAGTATAACAGGTGTCTTTTGTTAATAAGAAAAGTATTTTTTGTGTTTTATGTTTTGTGTTTCCTCTATAAATAAAGTCTCCTTAACATATTTATGTTGTTGTACATTTCTTTTGCATCTTATGGTAAAGTGTTTGTTTATTATAGTGTCACCCCTATTTAAAAAGCCCCCCCCTCCCAACAAAAAAAAAACCCCCTTTAAAAAAACCCCCCCCCCCCCCCCCCCCCCTAACAAAAAAAACACCCAAAAAAAAAAAAAAAAAAAAAAAAAAAAAAAAAACCCCCCCCCCCCACCCCCCCCAAAAAAAAAAAACCCCCCCCCACCACCAACCCCCCCCCCCCCCCCCCCCCACAAAAAAAAAAAAAAAAAAAATGATGAGGAACAATTATCTGATGTGAATGAAGGATGATGCTAAAAGCTTTTGCGCCCATGAAAGTTTCAGAGGCTTAACATAACTTGCTATCCTGCAATGATTAGTGACTTACATAAACCGATACATTTACTAAAGGAAATTCACATTGCATGAATAACAATATTGAAATATAATACTCAAAGTACAAACTTCTTACTCCAAAATAACTATATAAGATAGCAACACTAATACATGGAAGTTCAATGGGGAAATGTCTCTAATTTCTATCAAAAGTGGTGGTTATTTCTCTCATATATTCAAAATCTCTCTTCACCTAGCACAACATCAAATGTAAAAGCAAAGCTGCAAACGGAAAAGTATACCTCTGGTCCGAATATTTCTTCCTACCAAAGTTATAAACAGAACGAGTATACCTCAGATCTTGATATTGATTGATTATAATATGAGCATTTAAAAATTGCCCTTAACCATCTGAATATTGTCAGTCATTCAGCCTGAATATAAGTGTGGTGGTTAACGCGATAGAATTGTAATCCAGGGATCGCAGCTTCGATCCCTAATTCCTTCACTAACATAACTTAGGGTCTTTCGGATTAGACCTAAAACCGAGGTCTGATGTACCGGTGATGTACACCCGGCATGTTAAAGAACCAGGGGCTGTCTCTTGAATAGGACGTGTCCTGTATCCTGCACTATTCCCGAACCCTAAAATAACTAAAACTCTACGGGGGCGTTGGTAATATATCTGTATTCGCTACCAACGCAATTCTCGGCGAAAATGAACATTTTGTATTTATTGTACAGCAAAAAACAGTAAACCCATACAATTTCCAAGGATAAACATAGGTCTTGTTGATGACATTATAAAACGTTTAAGTTATAACATTCCTGTCCACAGCTGCCTTGTTTATAAATGAGCCAGAAAGGTGTACAATTTCTCTCTTTACAGCACATACATACGGGCAAGGCCAATTATTGAGAAACACAATCAACTTTATGTTCGCTCGGACGGACGGGGGTAAATCTTAACCTAAAATTCCCATAAATGCAATGTATCGTGCTTGTTTTACTATTTTAAATACATGTACGAAAAAAAAAAACAATACATGTAAGTATATTCCATTCAAGATACACACCATTTAACTTGCATTATCTACATTTGTAGTGTTCATGTTCAGAAGGATGGAATATGAACAGTGTAATGATTTTTCTTTCTCATACTGATCCTTAAAAAAAGAAAAAATGGACAAAAATTGCCAAAATTAAAAAAGCGTCTTGTGAGCCTTCAACCCTGTCCGCGTGGGTGACAAACTATAATTGTAACCACTCGACCAATTCTGACAACTGCTTTCTACCACCGTATTTAAAACTATTTATCTCATATCGATTTTATATTACGCCTCATCCGTTCCACGGTCTATTTACGTTAAAATTGTATTTTTTGAATATACTTACCTTTACACATTTTTATTCAAATAATTATATATCTGACATAGTTTCGTTCACATTATCGATATTCAGTGTACCTTTACAAACTGAACCCCTGCTTTTATCTCAGCGCATGCGCAATAAAATCGGAAAAACCCCAACTGCTGGCAGCTTAGGTTATAAATAGTAACACAATAGAGAAGTGATTTAAGCGGGATATTTAACAAATATGAGAAGTTTGAGTTTCCTATTTAGTTACTTACACCGAAAGAACAATCATCCCAGTGACACGGTTGCGTAATCTAGGACCTTGAGTACGGTATAAAGCCTATGCGGTACGAAACATAAAAACGCCCGAAGATCTGGTAGCGCCCGACAACTGGTAGGAATCCAGTATATTATTCGGTACGAACGATACAATTCTAAACTACATACTGGATATAGTCAAGTAAAGGATACAGACAATAAAGAAGTAAATATATTAAAAATATAATAAAGTTTGATAAAGTTATACACATTTTTCCTGTTCAAACTGTTACCTTGTTAAACATTGAGAATTTTACAATAAATTGGCTCAAACTTCAGCACATGGAGATAAAGGTCAAAGTCACAGATTGTGAGAAACATACAAATACACTTTATGTTCGCTCGGACGGACGGAGGGTAAATCTTAACCTAAACCCTATCCCTAAATGCAATTATTGTGCAATCGTGGAAATAGCGCATGAATGTTGTATCTCATATACAATAAAGAAGGAGATTCAACATTCATGCGCTAACCCTACAAAAATTTGAACAGATCAACGGTATTCAATTCCTTTGGTTTTAACTATATAAATGTCACAATATAGATATGCAACTGGGAAATCAACAGCCCACATTCATAATTAATGAATGTATAATTAAATAAAAATTGTTACAAAAATTGCAATATAAAGTAAAATGTATTGAATATGATTAAAGACGTTACTATATACTCATAGAAAATATAGAATACAAGTTGGTCTCTTTTAAATCCATTGAACGATTGTCTGTGCGAATTTTCTCGTTAATTCTTAATTTAAATTGTTTTCTTGCTCTTGTGCAACACGTCGCAAAATAATAATTGGGACAATGGATTTTTCAGGTACGGAAAATACCCCATTTGGCTTCTGACTTCCAAAAACAAAACTCGTCTTTAGGATTGAAAACAAGAAACGTTTCATAATACACTTCAAAATAGTATTGCCTGTTCTGCATCTGACGTTCATATCAGCTATTATAATTCATTACGATTACCATACTGTAATAGAACGTTATCTTTAGATTATGTAGATATTACATAGACGAAAATCTGTGCTCGCAAAAAGCTTGACTGTTACATTGTAATTTACTACAATCAAAAATAACAACCCGATGATCTCCAAAAATGATATGACGCTACAATGTGTCTTTAAGAAAAAACAATTGCATTATCATCAGCTGTGTTGCATGTAGAGAAGCGTAATCAAGAACGGGTAGCATGTGACAATTTGATGTGTGAACGGAACTTTGCAAAGACCACTGAATTGATAATGAGTTTTATTTCCTTAATGTTTCTTACCACAGCAAAGAAATCGACCGTTGGGAGAATATCGTTTCTTGACATGTTACAAAATCAAATTTTATTCTATTTCATATGAACTCTGAAGGTTTCTCATAATCGATAGATGGTATATCATCGATCAAAATATATAAGCATTATTTCAATGGTAGAATGTACATATTTAGATTTGTTAAATGTCCGTCAAAATCCTGTTTTGAAAGGTAACGGGTAGCCTCTGACCAAGGTAAAAGAAGGCCATGGAAAGCTTTATTCACACTTGTGAATTGAGTACAGCATTTCAGCTTTTCATGTATGAAACAAACTTTAAATGGATCGACATGTTCAGCTTTGCTTTAAAAAAATGTTTATTGTGAAGATGTAAACATACTCATTTTTATCTAATTAACACTTTATTTTTTACAAATGTGATAAACAATGCTCGACAACAGATTCTAAGTTTGCTTACTAGTATTCGTTCAGAAAGATTGCTTTTTGGAAGTCGCGGCAAACCCATAACGCTACGGTTTAGGAATCCTACAAAATAGCCCGCCACAACATTCAAGAGTACGGTTCTTATTCAGTTACGATGAAGTTTGCATTTCCTGACAGTAATAAATTGACCATAAGTAGCCTCAAACAGAAACTAAGATTTATATACTTAAGGACAAAAGTTCTGTCCGGTATAATTAAAGTAACACAAAAACTGAAAATGGATATTTTATTCATAATTGGAAAAGCATAAGAACATTATCATTTTCGAATCAATTTACACATTTGCAATGTTCGTGACGTCGAATAGAATGTTCGTGGGCGTTTAACGCACGTGCAACATGTGTTGTAGTCTTTCTGACCTCCAGTCGACATAAAACACGCAAATTTTGCTATCTTGAAACCCCCGTTCTCGTAATAACAACATACGTTGAGTATTTGTCTTAATTTTTGCGTCTTTCGATAGGACTATCCTTTGGAAACAAAAATCACTTGAAAGTTTTGTGATTATAAGCTTCATGTACATAAAATTTAGATAAAAGTGAAATTCATGGTTTATGCCGTCACGGTTGATTTAATGTTTTTGTACAGAATTCTTAACACCTTGTGATGTAGTAAGTAGTCTCAAAATATAAATTTGAAAATAAAAAATTAAAAGTAACGTACAATTAAAATTTAATAAGACAATTTTGAACCGGACAGAACTTTTGTCCTTAAGTATATATTGGACTGTATACCGCTATTTGCACAAAATAAGCAGACATATTCTCATCCATTGAAATAAATCATGACCTTTTAAATCCATTTGTCTACACTAATTCCCCTGACAGAGAAAAATTGATGTAGAGTTGTTATATGTATACTAATATATACCTACTAAACATTTAAGGTTGAATTGTAATTCCTGAACATGAAAACAGTTTTTGTAGTTTACGTTACCATAGTTTGACAATGAAATTATCAGAGAAAAATAGGTAAGTGCTTAATCATCTTGTTTAAATGTACAAACTTAAGAACCAAACTGTTTTAAGATGCTAGAAGTAACTATGTCTTCTGTTTACAATCAATTCCCAGGCTGTGTTTTGATTACACAATTGTGTCCTTATTTGCGAGTCCACCATTAGACAGTAATGTTTGTAGGGCATGAAAGATAACTGCAGTTTTGGAAACGGTTTGACACTGCATTGCCCAAACCACCCACAAAAACAACCAATAATTGCTGCAAGACATGACTATTTTTGTCATGCCCCAGAAGGTGGATACAGTGATATGTGTAACATCCGTTTAAAGTGCTGTCATAAATGTAGAAGGCACTGTCATATTCTGAATACAACGCACGAAGAGTACACGTGTAAACAGAACTGAACAAAGATTTTATGTTACTTGTGGCCAGTGCAGAAAACCAGTATCAAAAAAGAATATACCGATTTTTCGACATAAGCAGAATGCAATGCTACGTGAAGCCGTGTAATTCTTCTTGCATTGCACCTTGTGAACTAGTTATAGAATGCGGTCATCGATGTGATAGAACCTGTGGAGAACCCATACATGTACATATCGGTGCTTAGTAGATTTAATTTTCTGATGAAATTGCGGCCATACAGTTGAACCAAAATGTTGGATGACACACATTTGAAGACAATGTAAGAGAAATGTCCACATACTATTTTAAAATGTGAACATATTTGCGGTGGAACATGTGGAAAATGCTTCTCAGGACGCGTGCATCAACCTTGCCAACAAATATCTAACCGAGTGCTTGTTTGTTGTCATAAGTGTAAATCCAACTGCTCTAACTGTCCGCCGTTTCAAAATATTTGCCAGAACCGATGTGTACACGATGTATGTGATAAGCTGTATGGAGAGCCATGTGTACCATGTAAGGACACATGCTCATGGGAATGCAAATGTTCAAAATCATGCAGTGAACCTTGTAACAGACCGCGTTGCAATAACCATGTGAAAAGCGTTTGGAAAAATGACGTCTTGAAAAAACGACTCCTTTTTCGGATCAGCTAAGTTCTTTACTAAGGAGATAATCAGAAAGGCAAAACCCTGTTTTTAAAGATTAAAGCACTAGTGATAAAATGTATCAATGAAATAGTATACGATTATGCACCAAATTGCGTTTCCACATGCGGGGATCACGCTTGTGGACGCAAAGTTACTGATCACGCGACTACAGCAACTCTGCTTGAAATCCGGAACCAAAGGAATTACTTCCGAGATGTAAAAAGGCCAAATCGAACGCTTCAGAAGTGCTTCTAGGAATCAAATCTTAATTCAGAACAGCCAAATAGCACCTGTCTTCCGGAATTGACGGAATTAATTCCGAAAACATAAAAAGCTTAATTGAAAGCGTGAGATGTGCTTCTATGAATCAATTCCCTTTTGAATGACAGTTAAATGACTAATATTTTCACTTTTCAAATTAACGTACTAATGTAAGTGTTCCTTTTCTTGGTGTTTCTTGCTTTCCAGGTAAATAAGTTTTGAAGCAACTTTAGAGAAGAAAAGTTATTTTCATTTTGTTATCCCTAGACAATAATTACGGGCAAACTCTTTACTGTCTGATACTGGCTGAACTTTATCGT